>APFE030423433.1:0-75875 GCA_000404065.3 Pinus taeda | reverse complement strand
TAGAAGTGGACCACATAAATCACTATGCACAAGCTGTAGAGGGGCTGAGGCGTGCCAAGAGGCACGTTTTTCAAAACTGTCCCGATGATGTTTTTCGAGTACACATCCGGAACAACCACCATCTCTGCAAGATACCATTGGAAGACCTGTCACCATATTTTCTTTACATAGGTTCTGAAGGGAGCGATAGTTTAAGTGACCAAATCGCTCATGCCAAAGTTTGCTCACTTCATCATTATGAGCAACAAATACTGAGGGAAGATTTGATGACCCAAAGCTGTGAAACTTATACAACCTTGTAGAATCATCAGCAATGTCAGTAGCTAAAATCTGTCTAGGATCCTTTAGGTCCTTAATTACAACTTCGTGAGGTGAAAACTCAAAAATTTTACCTTCACCTGAATGAGTTATCTGATATACAGATAGAAGGTTGTAGGATAAGGTTGGAACACATAATACATCATTAAATTGACCATTGTCTATATGAACAGTTCCAGTCCCTACAACACTAAGAGATCTACATCACCAACATATATATTTTTGGTGTTACAATCATTTAAAGAAGAAAACATGGCTTTGTTTTTGGCCATGTGATAAGAAGATTCAGAATCAATGAGCCACTCATGAGAATGAGAGGAAGAAGATACATTTAGTGCATAGCCAGACCGAGATGCTTGACAACCACATGCAGAAAGTTCCATTCCTGAAGATGAATTTGAAGAGTGCTCCAAATGGATGTTATGCTTCTTCATTGCTACTTCCAAGGCTTCTATCTTCTTAAAGCATTTAGATTCTAAGTGGCCATCTCGATTACAAAAGTGGCAATGTATGTCAGTCTTCTTCCCTTTGATTTTATTTTCCTTATCATTCTGGTGAAATGATTTTTCATTTTGAGGCTGAAATTGCTTAGGACCCTTGTTTGGTTTAGAACCATTCCTTTTAGGATACGACTTCTTCGGATTCTTTGAATTTGGTTGTTATTGGGTGGTTAACGCTTTCTTAGAAGAGTTTCCAAGATTAAGAAGACCAAGGTGTAAGAGTTTTTCTTGTTCTCTTATTAAAGAATCACAAAAAGAATCAAAGGAAGGGGGCTTGTAGTTTTGTCCTTGAGAAATGAAGGCTTCTCTTGTAGAATGGAAGGTGGAAACAAACACAGAGTAGGCTGGTCCCAACTTAGTAAGAATGGAATAGATAAGGTTATTATCTTCTTTCTTAACCTTAACAACTTCCAAGAGAAGTCTAAGGGTCTTGAACTTGGACAAAAAAACTTCAATGCAAGAAAAATTATTGAGGTCCAATGTAAGCAACTCATTTTCAAGTTGATGGGCTCTAAGTTCATTTTTGATTCCAAAAACTTTAGTAATCTGCTTCATTGCTTCTTCAGGAGTATCAAGTTTTGCAATATGGAATCTAAGATCTGGAGAAATAGACATCCCTATCAACCCACGTGCTTGATCTTGCCTATTTTCCCATTTAGCTGCGTTATCTTCATCTTTCAGTTTAGTTTCTTGGCCTGAGGATATTGTGTGAAGACCTTTACTTCTAAGTAAATCCACAATGTAGGACCACCATTGGAAGTAGTTGGTGCTGTCAAGAATAACTTGGCATGGACTCTCCATTTTAACAGAAATTGAAGCTATATATGCTGAAACTAAGTGTTCCAATGGAAATATTTCGAAAAATTAGGCTGGTTCAAAAAAAACAGCTCTGGAAACGGCTTCCGGATGAAGAAGTTATGGCTTTTTGAAGAAAAGTTGATGAAGTCACCGACGAAGTGCGGGAATGTGCGGAAATGAAAAAAAAAATGCCCCCTTTCCAACAAAAAGGAGACTTGAACTCAAGACCTCTACTCTCATAAATTAGCTTTGAACCAAGTGAGCTAAACTAAAAGTTTGAGAGAGAGAGAGAGAGAGAGCGGGGGGGGTTGTTTTGTTTGGTCACTGAAGCTTTGGGTTGCGTGCTTGCTTGAGAAAGCTCTTTTTTTTTCCCTACAAAACAAAAAACACAAAACCCAACACGGACATACAAGAAAAAACAAACCTTACGGCTTGAAGTTAGCTTTACCCGGAAACTAAATATTTTTCTCAATGTTTCTGATTTTCCGAGATCACACTAAGGCGCAGCGGAAAAGAGCATACGCATGAGAAAAATCCTTCCTCTCTATTTCTGATTTGCTCAGATCGCACAGAGTCACAGGGCAAAGAGAATACACAGAAATGAAAGGTATAGATCCGGTAATAAAAAGGAAGCTAAATAAAACGAAATAATAAACAGAGAGAAAAATAACTAGAAACTGCAAATAAACACTGTATACCTCTAGATCTTAAAAATGACGTGGATAGGGCTACCAAAAACCTTTTCGCATGAAATGAAAGGGGTTCCTCACTGGAACAGGTGCTCCTAAAACAACAGAGTAGTCCCCTCGGCCCGAAAGCAGTCAAAAACAACAAATCTAGGAAATGGCAGTCAGATGCAGTTCTACCGGCTTCAGATTTGGATCACCAATAGACGCAGACCTCAAATAGCTCTAATACCATGTAGGAATTTACAAGGTAAGTTCCTCAGACAGAACACCAAAGGACACCACTCACAAATAGATCAGAGATCAATACACCAATATTTTTGACGTGGTTAAAACCCTCAAAGAGGGAAACAATCCACGGCCTGAGCCAACGTGGCCACTTCAGGCAATTTATTAATAAAAGAATGAAATTTTACATAAGCTTCTCTCATGAACGGTTAAACTACAAATGACCCTCCATGCTCTTTAAATAGAGATCATGGACCAATCAGGTGTTAAGCCATGTATCAAGTGTCAGTAATACCGAGGAGAGAATGAACCGTCGGATCACTACATATCGTGACTGTCGGATTGTAAGTTACAAAAGTACATAGTAAAGAAACACACTACCTAACTCTATACTAGACAAGTATACTTAACTTTTCCTATGTGTTTGGGAATTCCTAACAGGGAATCTCCACATTACATAAATGAACATCTGATATTCAATGGACAAAACCTTCTTTCTATATATAGGAGTTAAGAGTCTACAATATAACCCAGCTGACCTAACAATAATAATATAAAGCCACAAAAATAACAATAGAGGGATTCTATGGGCACAGTAATAACAATATGGGGACAATAGGGGCATAACAATATTAATAAGGGGTACAACTGCAATAGTAATGGGGTAATCACTAGTATTATAGGGACCCAATAGATATCAAGACCATACGTGAGATTCCTTTGAAAGTTGTTGGGTTTACTGTTGCACGATTGTGTGGTATTGCAACATTACATTTTCTCACTGAGGCTCAAATGTAGACTTATGTGGATTGCTTCAATGGTACCATATTTAACTGGTGCGAGGTTGTAGTTTCCAAGTTGAAATGGAAACTAAATAGGGTCAGAATGGGCAAACTAAAAAAATTTGGGTATGGTGCCTTCGTGATTTTTTTTTCTCTGGAGCAGATTCCTCTTTTGGCTCCATAGGTATCTATAGAGAGAGAACAGCCTCGTGACCCTCACATGCTGAAGTGGGGTACACTTATGGAACGCCATGAATGTGGTGAAGGACCAACTATCAAGTTTATTGTTGACTTCTATTAGTGGCTGGAAAGCCAGATCATCATGGTCGAGGACTTTTCGTATGCAAGGATTTGGACATTCTAATGCCTCCTAGGATGTAGTGGGGTGCTACAGGTAAAACTTAACCTTTTGGTTGATTTTAATATTTCATTTTTTATTTTATTTTTTTCATCCAACTAATTATCTGAAACAATCATGTAGATGTGGCTCTAGTGAGACCAGTTGGATTACGTAGACATGACTGACGCGATGAGAATTCAGTTTCCCCCATAGAACAGAACTCGGATGCGGCAAAGACACTTACAGAGATAGAGCACAACCTTGAGAGGTTGACTCTGGACATTCGAGATGCCGACATAGATGATCTTCCTCTCTGCTACCAGAGGCATACTGCAGGAGTTCCTGGTGATATTAGCCATTTTCTATGACAAGTAGCACATGCTATTGTATTATGCCGTGATCACTATCATGCATAGTTTCTAACCCGAGGCTATATTTTTTTATTTTTGATGATGTATCAACATGTTTAGAAAATAAAGGCCACATGGCCTCATGTCATTTGATGACATTTTTTGTAAAATTCACACTTATTTCAAGACTTTTCTCTAATGAAAACCCTACTACTTCTATTTGTGATTATCTTGTACAATATGTGAATGAATATTGCATTAATTTATTTACAATTTTCTTACATTTCCCTCAAAGAAGATGGCTTCATGGCTTATTTTCAGGACCTCCATGTCTTTGATACAATTGTGCGAGCTACTCAGCTACTTTCCTATTTACACTTGTTTTCTCTGCTTTGAGTTGTTGCTTGAGCTATGCAATCCTCTTGTCTTTTTCCCTTAGCAAAGTAGATACTTCAATAGCCTTGTCCATAGTGGCCGATGCATATGCTCCTATGAACTGTGATAGTCTAGTCAAGTTCTTAGTCAAATTGAAAGGAATGTCCTTCCAAACAATGTTCATCAGTTCGTTTCCAGGTGGGAATTTGGGGGTGTTTACCCTTTTCATTTTTCTTTGCCTTCTTACTATAACCTTGTGGAGAGGGCTATAGAACACATCAAGTGGAAGTATTTCAGTTACTTTGAAAATAATTTCTGATGTGGGCATAGCAGGGATAATTTCAGTATGTTGGGATGTTGTTGCTTGTTCCTCCATAGGCTTGGACTGCTCACGAATAGACTTGGGCTCTATATCCTTATGAACATGCAGAGGAGTTTTATATTTCATTGTTTCTTGGGTATTTTTTTCTTTGGGAGTGCCTTACAATTTCTGATTAAAATGATCCCACTCCTGCTCCAAACTACTACCTTTGACCTCTGAACTGATTTTTGTAGTCGGGGTGCTCATCACTTGTTTCTCAGCTGACTTCCAGCTAGACTCAGTGGTGTTATATGTGTCTTGGGGTTTTTCTGTGTCTGGTGTCTTCTCAGTATTTACCTGAGAATCTACTTGAGAACTAGGACCTTCACTATCAACAATGACACTTGGTGTGGGCTTATCCTTGGGCTTTAACAAATGCATTGGAATCACTTCGAGCCCTTCATTTCTGAATTCTTGAAAGTTTTGAAAATATTTAGGTTTCAAAAACGCCCTTGCCCATTCGAACGCTTGTTCAAAGGATTTAGTCGACTGTAACAAGTCGTCAAAATCGTTCCCATCATGGTTGTATTTCTTGAGTTTTACTCTAGTAGTGATATTATATGCCACTTTGTCTGGATCGAATTGCCTCTTAGGCAATGTATGAAGCCTGAGGGCTTCCAATTGTGTTGACTCATTAGTAGCATGAATAAAATTTGCTAAAGCAAAAGAACCGCACTTGGCAAGAAAAGAGGGCCATAATGACTTCTTGTTGTCTTTGAGAACTTTAGTGAGGCCTTTTCCCATGGTCTCGTAGGCAATCTCTCTTGCTAATAATTTATTAGAAACATAGAAAGGAAGGGCATGTGGATAGGCTATCATACCATAATCCCTAATGTAGGTGAACCATTCTTCAATGAAATATTTGCCAATAGTAAGCAGGTCTGTTGCGGCTTCTTGGGAAAATTTGGGGGATTTTTTATTGAAAATTATTTGATGTAGGGGAAACAAAACAACATGAAATATCTTATAGAAGTGAGGTATATAATGCAATTCCCATATTGCTTTATGACTAAGATGGAATGGGTAGGGATCTTGTAAGGTCCATTTCCAACCCATGGTTGAAAATGGCGTGCAAAAAAAGATGGCATCCATAAGGTAGACACTAAAATATAATAGAGGGAGGTTATATGGAGAGGAAGCTCTCTTATATCAATATTTTGTAATGGTGGTGGCCAGGTTATTAGATAGGATGGAGGGCCAATTCATGATGTGGGAATTAACACAGGAATTAATCAGAGCAATCCATTCTATGCAAAACTTAGTATTATTAGGTAACCCATATAATCTACATAACATAGTTGTTGCATAGTTGAAAGGCTTTGCCAAAGAGGCTATACCATACATACTTGATTTGTCATATTTGAACTTGTTGTCCAACACTTTCCAACCCTGAATCAACTTGAAGGAGTCTAGGTTCTTCTTTGTGAAGTTTGCCACAAATTTGTTGTCATAGATATCCTGAGGGTCAGGTATGTGGTACATTTTCTTCAAGTCCTCTTCTCTGAATGAACCTACCTATGATCTTCGTCCTTGAATTCTTGAATTTCCTATGCTAAATGATGAGGTTTTCGATCACCCACCTGATCATATCCGTGTATGGAAGGATTCTATCTCTTTCTCCTATCCTATGAAGGAAAGAATAGGAAGCATCTCCGAATTGAAGTCTTGAAGGCCTTGTTGAGTCAATTGTTGCTCTCGTGGCAATTATTTTAGGATGTTCATCCTCAAGCTTATTGTATATGACCTTCTAAGTTGTTGCACCTCTAGCAGCATCGCAAACTGTATCAGAGAAAATAGGAGCCATCTCTCTAAACTTGGATTTAGTAATGGTCTGCTTTCTCTATTTTTGCATCACCTTCCTTAGTGACATGTCTTTTGTAGCTTGCCTAAAATAGACAAGATATATCAGCGTAGACGGTGTAGTGTAATTAATATTGAAAGCTTCTCTAAAATGACTTTGGATCATGAAAAGTTTTAATAAGATACTCGATGTTATCTACCCATAACTTGGAAAATGATTATCCTTCCATGGGCCGCTAAATATTTATTAACCTGTCAATTCATTCGTTTTGATTTTTAAAACGTAATTATTTCACACGTTTTACAGCTCTTAATCACACATTTCAATCTTTAAAGGATACAATATAATGCTACTAGATGCATAAAGAAAAATGTGATTGAAAATATCACAACATCGCATTTCGCAAATCACTAATGGAAATTCTAATGGCATAGCTAAATTTCTTGCAAAGTTTGCGAAGTGAGAATTGTGATTGCGAAATGACAAGGTGCTATTTATCAGGCTATCGCAGTGGGAGATTTGATCGCAGATTGCAATTTTTTGAAGATGTTTTATGATAGTCACATAGAAATGTGCGATTTGCGATGCAGATTTCATCTTTAGTTCGTTCTTCAAGGTTTTTCTACGTATTTTCTTAGAGTTAGGTATTATTATCCTAAGCCTAAAAATTTAAAAGGGTCCCCATTTATAACTCTAACCTTATCTATTGTTCTTTATAAATGGGGGGGTTGTTTTGTAGTACAACAATTGGCGATTCACTTGGGAGAACCAGTTATCTCTGAGTAGTTTTCTGAAATTTCTAAAAACTTTCAAAGTAATTAGAGTTATAAGAATAGTGATTACATGAGTTATAAGGTAAACAACATTTCTCTAGAATCATCATTACTTTCTTACTCTACTTATTTAATTACTTTGCTCTTGTAATGATATAAATATAAATGTTCACATCAACCAATAATAAGATTTAAAGTATTATAGCAGGTGTCTTCTGTAGATTATTTTTTCGGTGTTTACTCATTTATCACAGATAGAGCCTCTGCTACCAGTAGGCATTCATAGCCTCGACAAGGTTATGTTTTAACTAACAATGATTCATTATCCCATCTGTAGGAATTTTCAAATTTCAAAATTATATTCACTTGCTTTGAATCTCAGTTTCGCTTTTTTCCTTTTTGAATATAATATTTTTCTTTTTGGTTTCTTAGAAGACATTGTCTTGGTGTGGTAACTTAATAATGACAATGCCATTCACTGGTTGTAACTAAAATGAACAAGTTGCCTCTTGATGAGACCCCCTATCTTCTGATCAAGGAGATCATTAGCTATTACCCTACTTGATATGCAGTGTTGGTAATATCAATTTAATCATTTCCCTATGAACATGGTAAACAAGCTCATAATGAGGCTTTTTATCTTCTAAGTTTTATATATTTTAGAATTACACTCTGAAAAAGAAAAATTTTATCAGATGGGGTGAACCATTGGTTCTTTTGAGAATTTTGGATGATAATGATATAGTTTTTTAAGATACTGATCTACAAAAAGTCCTTACTAGGTCAAAGATTTCTTTCTTGACTAATAACAAAACATTCATATTCTATAAAGATAAGACTTTGTTCGTAGAATAAATTTTTTAATCAAGATCACGTTTTTCCAGCTAAATCAAGTTTACTTTAGTACTCAAATGCCCTAATTATTTCTTTCAACTCTTGCTTATAAAAGCGAAATACAAAAATATTATTAAAGATTTTATTTTGAAAAGCCAAAAGAAAATACTAGTTAACCATTTTTTTCCTAAGAATCCTAAAAGAAATATGTTACAAAATTGGAAGAGGTTATCTCTTAAGAAAAGAAATTTTTCAAAATTTTCTCATTAACAGGCAAAGAGTCCTTCTTACTTGACAAGTCTTGTAAAAGAAACGTTGATTGTCCAATTTTTTCAATGATTTGAAAATGGCCAAGACATAGTCTTTGGAACTTGGTATGTCTACCTTTTTCCTCGTGTTCTTTGTCCCATTACAAAAATAGGTCACCTACTTCAAGAGACTATTTACTGGAAAACGTCGTATCAAAAGAAGCTTTGACTAATTGTTGATGATGGAAGTGGGTTGCTTTAGCCTTTTCTCTTTCTTCTTCAAGCTTGAGAATCTGAAATTGTCTAGCCTGGAAAGAAGAAGAAGAGTTTTCATCGATGAATTATACTAGGGCAAGAGATGGGATTGCTAATTTTGTGGGAAGAACAACTTCTTTTCCATAAACTAAAGCAAAAGGAGAAGAACCAATAGAGGTCTTCTAAGTAATTCTGTCTACCCATAGAGAAAATGTTAATGCTTTGTGCCAATTCCTGTGATTTTGATAAATAGTCCTTTTGATAATTTTGATGAGGTTCTTGTTTGTTGATTTTTCTAATCCATTACCTTATGGATAATAATTGGCTGAATATTTCAACTTGAAACGTCTCCTTAGAGCAAATTCTACCATTGTATTTCCAGAAAAGTAAGATGCATTGTCAAACATTAAAGTTGAGGGTAAGCCAAACCTAGTAATTATGCACTGATCAATGAAGTCCTTGATGCTTTTTGTATTAGCTATCTTTAATGGATCAACTTCTACCCATTTCGTAAAATAATCAGTAGTTGTAAGGATGTACTTATGCTCTTTGGAGGAGTTAGCAACAATCTCACCAATTATATCTAATCCCCATTGTTCAAATGGTTGTTGGATGTTAACTGGTTGTAAATGGAATGCTGGATTTCTTTCTATTCCAGCTGTGGTTTGACAAGTTTTACACTTTCTTTCATATTCATGTGCATCTTTAAATACCGTTGGCCAATAATATCCTGCATGTAGGATTTTGTGAGCTGTGGTATTTCCCCCGAAATGTCCTCCAACTAGTCCATCATGTAATTCCTACATGACCTTTTCAGCTTCAAGTTTCTCCAGGAATATTAGCAATATTGAATGATATTTTTGTCTAAACAATAAATCATTGACTAGTTCATATTGATTTGATTTCAATCTTAAATCTTTCTTTGTTTTATAATTAAGATGCATAGGAGCATATCCATTTTTTAGATAAAATTTAAATTCAGCATATTGTGATTGCGTATCATTGAGGCTTACCTCTGATATTTGCACTTCATTATCTTGATCATCTTCTGGAGGTAACTAGGAAGCTCTTGTTAACATCCTACAAAAACTTGGCCCCTGACAATTTTAACTAGCTAGATTTCTACATCATATTCTTGAAGCGCAGTAACACAATTAGCTCTTTTCTCCTGTACTTCTCTTTGGATTAATAATTGTCTTACTGAAAGGTAGGGTACAATTATTTTTTTATGGGCTTTAAGAAGAAAAGGTCTGAAATGTTTCAAAGTTTTAAAAATAGAAAATGCTTGTTTCTTGACAGCTGGATAATTTAATTTGGCACCTTGCAAGTTAGAACTGAAAAAGGAGATGGGTGCCTCGATATTTTCATCATTCTGTTGTGTCAAAACTATCGCATATGATGTAATGGATGAAAATGTATATAATACAAAAGGTTTGAGAAAGTAAGGGGTTGTCAATGAAGGAGAATTAATAATTGTTTTTTTAATCAACTCGAATGACTCTGTTCCATCCTTATTCCATCTGAAAACTGTGTTTTTTCTTATCATTGCTTGAAGGGGTAGGACAATTTGTGAAAAATCAGGAACAAATATTTTTACAAAATTTATTTGACCTATGAATGATTGCATGGTTTTTTTATTGTGTGGGAGAGGAATCTTTTCAATCTCTTGGACTCTATCAGGATCAATGTAAATTCCTTTCTTGGACACTATAAACCCAAGGAGTTTTCCTTTTGGTAAAGGAAAATAATATTTTTTGGGATTTAAGGAAATGCCATATTTCGTGCATATTTATAAAATGTGCTTCAGGTTGCTTTAATGATTTTTCCTATCCTTATAATAGACTATGATGTCATCCAAGTAACTAACAACTGATTTATTAATTAGACCTTTAAAGGCAATGTCCATAGCACGTTGAAATGTGGCACCAACATTAATGATTTCGAAAGGCATATTTTGATAGGCATATCTTCCCCATTTGGTCCTGAATGTTGTCTTTAATATGTCATCTGGATGTACAAGAATTTGATTATATCCTGAGCATCCATCTAGAAAATACATTAATTCAGAACCTACAACTGATTGCAATATTTGTTCCATAGTAGGCAAGGGAAAATTATCTTTTTGACAAGCTTTATTCAGGTTTCTAAAATCAATGCAAATCCTAATATCATTGTTCTTTTTCCTTATGGGTACCATATTCGATACCCACTTAGAATGTATAATAGGGAAGATTATTTTGGCATTCCCAAGCTTGTTCAATTGAGATTTGATTTGACTCTCAAGGTTTGGGTGAATTTTGTGAAGCTTCTATTGAACTGGCTTTTCATTCGATGTCATAGGTATGGTATGTTTAATAACAGAGGTATCGTAGGTCTTGAGATCTGCATAATCCCAGGTAAAGACACCTTTGCATGTTTTAAACAACCTAATGAAAGATATTCTTTCTTCAGATGATAGGCCAAGACTTAGGTTGACATTTTGAGGTTTTTCAGTTGACCCTAGGTTTACTGCTTCAAATCTCAAAGTAGAACTTTGAGTTTTGGAGTTGGTGATTTTCTTGAACCTATCCTTTTGATCATAGAGATTTTCCATCTTAACTACAAATATTGGGATTGGGTTTTGATCATAATTATGTTTGATTTCTAGTCATGCTCATGTTCATTTATGATTTGTTCTTCATACAACCCTTCTGATGTAAGGAAATTAACTATATCTGCATCGTTGTTGAATACTCCCATTTGTTACATTGTTGGGAATAGATAGCCTAAATATTAACTCTATTGAAAATCTATCTGGACTAAAGTCTTCTGAGGGTATAATCTTGGATGCCACATTAGAAATAAGTAAGCACTTGCGTTTTACAGTCTAGGGGTTGAAGAAATTTTAAAAGAAAAAAAATGAGAAGTCAAATTCTCGGCTAACGATTGATAATGTTTAAGGTGCCCAGAGACAGAATGAATTGCATTTCTCACCTGCTTCACAATGATTTCAGAATCATCATAGACTTGCAGATATTTGACATTAAGACCAATGACTTTATACAGTCCTTGTATCAGGGCTTCATATTCAACGGTATTATTAGTGCACTGGAATTCAAGTCTAGAACCGTCAAAATAGAGATTCCAAAATAGAGAATTATTTGAAACCTTATCTACTAAATTTAGACACTTGGAAGCATCTGTTTGTGAAATTTTTTTTATTTGAGAAACTACAATGTTATATGGAAAGGGAGACCTTTGAGCATTAAAGGATCCCAAAAATGACTTGGCTGAGTAATTTACAATGATATTATTGGTGAAGGCAATAGGTTCGTTGCTTCCCTCGAGGTCAGTGACTATATATTTCTTGAAGTTTTCTCAATCTACCCTGATTTGGTTTGGTTTACCATTTTGTGGCAACCACATGTGAGTCCAATTAGTTGCAAAATAACCGTGCAACTTTTCAGAGCAATCCCTACTGAGAATCAAACCATAAAATTCAGGGATATATCAGCCACCAAAATATCAATTATTTGTGAAACTTTTGGATTATAGGAAAGCCTAATTGAAATTGATGTTATCTCTCCAAGAACCTCTACTTTTTCCCTGTCTAACTGAACTATGTGTACTGTAGATTTTTGAGGGGTAATGTTAAATTTGGTACACACAGCTCTTGGCATTATATTTGAGGAGGCTCCTAAATCAAAAAGGCAATTATGAACATTCCTGTTGAAAATTTCATAAGTGAGCAGAAATGGAGGAATGTGAGAAATATACCTATCACCAATTAGAACTTGATCTAAAGGATCTACTTTGTTTGAGGATGAGGGAGGTTTTCCCATATCATAGGCAGCTTGAGTAACTACAACAGATGGCTGAGGAGATACATGAACTGCTTTTAACTCTCTTAATAGAATTTTTTGTTGCTTCTTGAGTTTAGTGAGCTCATGTAGAGATGTTTGATCTAGCCTTTTTCATGTCTTCAACTGTATTGTATTCCACTTTATCTGAGATTACCAATGTTTTTGAGGCATTTGGGGAATCTAGAGGAATTAGATCGATCTAGCTAGTCTTAGACTTCTTAACTACTTTTTTCTCCTTTGCAAGAGTAGTAGTTTTTTGTTTCTGATTTGTGATAGACATTTTAGGAGATTTTTTACTTCTTGTAGTCACTGGCATTGCTTGTGCCTCTTCTTCAGTTGGGAGGATGAAATCCCACATTCCATTTAACTCAATTTCTTCTTCTGTTTCAGCTTCCTCTTCATCTAGTGAATCTTCTTCTGCTTCATGATCAGACTCAGCATTTAAAATGGTGTTTGGGGGTTGCAATACAGAAGAAGGGTTCCTTTTGAATGAACTAAACGTTTCTTGGGAGCAGAGGATTCTGCAACCTATTTTATGATTTCAACCATTTCATTAGACATTGTTTTTAACAGTTTCTGAAGGCCTTCAAGATAGAAAGGGTCCATTGAAGCTTTCTTCACAGCTTCATCCTTAAATGTTACTTTATTTGACTTCCTTTTGTTTGTTTGTGATTTCTTTTCCAAATCGATAATTCTTCTTTCTACAGACACGGCTTCTTTCATGTTTTCTACAAGGGTAGACTTTTTGGATCTATCTACAAAAATCACAATATTAGAAGGAAAATATGATATATACCATTCTATTTGTACATGTACAATAGGTTTAGAGGCAGCTAAGATTTTATTTAGCAACTTGTTAAATTTGGAGTTGAAATCTTTGAGATTTTCATTTGGATTATCTTTCAAATTAGAAATATCATTGATCAAGGATGCTATGGTCCTATCATCACCAAATTTTGCAAGAAATACTTCTTGAAAAGTATCCCAGTCTCTAATTGAACCCATTGGAAGGGAAAAATACCAAGATCCAGGAGATCCTTGGAAAGTATAAGGAAACTATCTAATTACAACATATTCATGTGCAACCCCATTAAGATTCATGGATAACATAAAAGTATTTAGATGTTCTTTGGCTGGGAGAGCATCATCAGGATTGTACTTAGGTAGCCATTTTTCTGGGTTTGCTAGGAGTATATTTGGATTTGCAACTAGGACAACACTAGGATTTGTCCAAGGTTGATTGGCCATAACTTGAGTTGGAGACTGAGAAGATGGGAAGGTCGGTCTAGAAGTAGGTATAGATGGTGAAGAACTTACTACTGGGTTAGTACTACTAATGGTAGTACTAATTGGAGAAGTGGATAGTTGAGAAGTCATGGATTGAGGAGTGGTGAATGAGGAAGTGAATGGATGGAAAGGTGATGTGATCTCGCTGGTATCTGTTTGAGATCTTGATGAAGTAAGTTTTCTACGTCATGGATGGATGGGTAACTCGAGAGGGGTGACCCCAAGCCTTTCACTTTGCAGTCTAGTCAATACACCCGTTTTTTGTAATAAGGAGGTAACACTTTCTTCAGAA
Organism: Pinus taeda; assembly: GCA_000404065.3. Taxonomy (NCBI): domain Eukaryota; kingdom Viridiplantae; phylum Streptophyta; class Pinopsida; order Pinales; family Pinaceae; genus Pinus; species Pinus taeda. The sequence continues at coordinate 61,805 of APFE030423433.1, read as the reverse complement.
AGTTCGGGTATCTCTGGCTTCTTGACAGAAATAGATATCTGTTCCAACTTCTATATCAAAGAATGAACTTTGGGAGACTCATGGTTGTAATCTGGAGAGGGTGGTTTCCTTACTACTTCACAAGACGAGGGAGATGTTTCTACAATTTCAGACTCCTGATCAGGAGATTCTAAATGAGATGTCGAAGGTGTAGAAATTGTGGAGGGGTTTTGACTCTTATGAATGATTTTCGAATGATCTTTAGGTTTATATGCCATTCATAATCGTATGCCCTCCTTCTAGCACCAAAATGTTGTAGCCTTAGAATTCTGCTGTTGAAACATGGGGGATAACCACCTGGTCCAGACCTTAAGGCAAATCCTTTTCCATTTAAAGTGGTAGCACCGACTAGGGATAATGGGACCATTTTCCCAGTGTGGGTTTTAAGATGAGAGTGGGTGGTTCATGAGTGTTTGCAATAGAATAGTGATAATCTAAATGACTTATTCTATTATGCAATTCTCTAACTAACTTATTCTAATATAAACCCATGTATTCCTATGTGGTATGCAATCTACAAAGATATATGCTTAACATGTGATAATAAAGATTGATCACAACTAAACAGAGCTGATAACGTATAAAGATAATTTCTTTGACTAAATAGTTAGTCAAAGAAATTTATAAAATATATCGCATATATGATGATTTATATATGAAAATCACAATTTGAGGTAAGCATCATACAAAAGTGCAATTAACGCTTAACATAAACAATATATCTCACATAAAATTCATGAAAGTAATGTTTTTTCACTAACTAAAAGTAAACATAATCAATCATACAATATAATAGTACCATATGTGCGAAGCCTTGGTCATTTGAAAAATGACATAGACCAACTTCTTTCTTCAAATCAAATTGTCTCCCAAGAATACGATAGTGCATCAACAAAGGAAAGTAGTTTGTTATCTAAAGAAATGATCATGTTCCGTAATTTCACCAAAGCATTCAAAACCTTATAATAGTGCATTCTTTGCAAATGTTTTTGATAAAATTCTGGACCCTTCTCTAAATGCATGAGAATGGTATAAATACTATTATAGCTAATGTGCAAAATAGATTATACAAAATTTGAGGAGGTTTCAAACAACCTTCCTCCTAACTAGGTAACTAACTCCAAAAATAAACAGTGGTTGAATGAACAAAATTAAGAGGATGACTTGCTGTCTTCTAGTTTGTCCTTCAAATTACATATATTGATCATCGGTTGAATTTGAGGAGGTGCCCAAAATGTGTCCTAAGTTGTCCTGTGAAAATCAGATCAGTGAGAGGTGGAAACATCTGCTGAGTCGTATGAAGGGAACAATTGAGAGTCATAATCTGGCTATGTGGCTTGACAAGGTACTATCAATACGACTCCTAGTTGGTCCTGATCAATTTTGCAACTACCTCCCTTTGAGTCTCCACCTTTTCTTTCCAGCTTTTATACAGAGCATTTAAATTAGGCATTTATTTCAGACTGCCTTCTTTAATTAGGTTGGTGGCAAACACGGTGTGATTCAATGCCTTAATTATATTCTTTGATACCTTGACTACCCTTGTGACTGCTAGCTTGGCCTGTTTGATTATCGCATCCCAATACGAGAAGAAAATGTCTTTATGATTTCGCTCAATCTTGAGTAGATTGGCTTTCCTTCCATCTTCTATTTCCTGCCATTCAATGAATTAAGAGATTATGGTGTTTAAAACGTTAAACTTAGTTCTCTGGTCGATTGCCTTATTTGTTAGTTAGTTCCTAGTAGTAAGATATGGAGTAATGTGTGACATATTTTGGCAGAAATACTCTTGTTGTTTCACCAGAATGGAATTTAATTTCAGTGTCCCTTTAATAAACTCCTCAGTAGTGGGAACATCCTTGTATCCTTCTGTGGCTTGCTGCTTTTCTTGGAGATGGATGTTTTTTGCCGATAGATCGGCTTCATGGCTTATTTTTAGGACCTCTATGTCTTTGTTGTAAGTGTGTGAGCTGCTCAGCTGCTTGCCTGCTTACGCTTATTTTCTCTTCTTCGACCTTCTTCTCGAGTCATGCAATCTTCTCCTCTTTTTCCCTTAACAAAGTAGAGACTTCACTAGCCTTGTCCATAGTGGCCGATGCATATTCTCCTATGAACTGTGATAGTCTAGTCAAGTTCTTGGTTGGATTGAAAGGAATGCCCTTCCAAACAATTTCCATTAGTTCGTTTCCAGGTGGGAATTCGGGTGTGTCTACCAATTTCCTTTTTATCTACCTTCTTACTATAGCCATGTGGAGAGGGCTATAGAACACACAAGGTGGAGGTATTTCAGTTACTTTCAAAACAATTTCTGATGTGGGTAGAGCAGGGATAATTTCAGTATGCTGGGACATTGTCACTTGTTCCTCCATAGGCTTGGAATGCTCACCGATAAAATTGGGCTCTGTATCCTTATGAACATGCATAAGAGTTTTAGATTCCACTCTTTCTTGGGTTTTTGTCACTTTTGGAGTGCCTTGCAATTTTAGATTAAATTGCTCCCACTCCTGCTCCAAACTACTTTCTTTGACCTCTGAATTGATTTCTGTAGTTGGGGTGCTCATCACTTATTTCTCAGTTGACTTCCAGCTGGACTTAGTTGTGTTATCTACGTCTTGGGGTTTCCCTGTGTCTGGTGTCTTCTCAGTATTTACCTCAGAATCTACTCGAGAACTAGGACCTTCACTATTAACAAATGCATTGGAATCACTTCAAGCCTTTCAATTCTGAATTCCTGAAATTTTTGAAAATCTTTAGGTTTCAGATTTTCCCTTGCCCATTCAAACTCTTGTTTGAAGGATTTAGCCAACTGTAACAAGTCTTCAAAATCGTTCTCCTCATGGTTGTATTGCTTGAGTTTTACTCTAATAGTGATATTATATGCGACTTTCTCTAGATCAAATTGCCTCTTAGGTAATCTATGAATCCTGAGGGCTTCCATGTGTGCTGACTCCTTAGTAGCATGAACGGAATTTGCTAAAGCAAAAGAATTGCACTTGACTGGAAAAGAGGGCCATAATGACTTCTTGCTATCTTTGAAAACTTTAGTCAGGCCTTTTCCCATGGTTTGGTAGGCAATCTCTCTTGTTAATAATTTATCAGAAACATATAAAGGAAGGACATGTGGATCAGCTGTGCTACCAAAAACCCTAATGTAGGTGAACCATTCTTCAATGAAATATTTTCCAATAGTAAGCAAATTTGTTGCGGATTCTTGGGAAATATTCAGGTCTTTTTTATTGAAAATTCTTTAATGTAGGGGAAACACAATAGCATGAAATATCTTATAGAAGTGAGATATATAATGTGATTCCCATATTTTTTTATGACTAATATGGATTGGGTAGGGGTCTTGTAAGGTCGAAAATGGCATGCAAAAATAGATGGCATCCATAATGTAGGCACTAAAATAGAATGGAGGGAAGTTATCTAGAGAGGAGGCTCTCTTCTGTTGATATTTTGCAATGGTGGTGGCTAGGTTATAAGATAGGATGGAGGGCCAATTCATGATGTGGGAATTAACAGAGGCATTAATCAGAGGAATCCGTTCTATGGAAAACTTAGTATTATTAGGTAACCCATACAATCTACATAACATAGTTGTTGCATAGTTATAGGGGTTTTCCAAAGAGGCTATACCATACATACCTAATTTGTCATATTTGAATTTGTTGTCCAACACTCTCCAACCCTAAATTAGCTTGAAGGGGTTTGGGTTCTTCTTTGCGAAGTTTTCCACAAATGTGCTATCGTAGATATCTTGAGGGTTAGGTATGTGGTACATTTTCTTCAAGTCCTCTTCTCTAAATGACCCTATGAGCTCCATTCTTGAATTCTTGAATTGCCTATCTTCAATGATAAGTTTTTCGATCACCCACTTGATCATATCCATGTATGGAAGGATTTTATCTCTTTCTCCTATCTTGTGAAGGAAAGAATAGGAAACATCTCTCAATTGAAGTCTTGAAGGACTTTTTGAGTTAGTTGTTGCTCTCATAATAGTGATTTAGGATGTTCATTCTCAAGCTTATTGTATATGACCTCCCAAGTTTTTGCGCCTCCGGTAGTGTCACAAACTGTATCAGAGAAAATAGGAGCCATCTCTATAAACTCGAATTCATCAATCGTCTGCTTACTCTGTTTTTGCATCAACTTCCTTAGTGACATGACTTTTGTAAATTACCTGAAATAGACAAGATATATCAGGTCAAATAGTATCAAGTAATTAATATTGAAAGCTTCTTTGAAATGACTTTGGATTGTGAGAAATGTTTAATGAGATACTCGATGTTAACTACCCATAACTTGGAAAATGATTATCCTTCCTTGGGCTGCTAAATATTTATTAACATGTCAATTCATTCATTTTGAAATTTAAAACGTAATTATTTCACATGTTTTACTGCTCTTAATCGCACATCACAATCTTTAAAGGATACAATATAGCGCTACTAGATGCATAAAATGAAATGTGATTGTTAATATAGCAATATCACATTTTGCAAATTGCTAATGGACATTCTAATGGCATAGCTAAATTTCTTGTGAAGTTTGTGAAGTTTGAAATGTGATTGTGAAATGATAAGGTGCTATTTATCGGGGTATCGGAGTGGGAGATTTGATCGTAGATCGCAATTTATTGAAGATGTTTTAAGATAGTCACACATAAAAGTGTGATTTTCGATATGCGATGTTGATTTCATCCTTAGTTCATTTTGCAAGGTTTTTCTAGGCATTTTCTTAGAGTCAGGTATTATTATCCTAAGCCTAAAAATTTAAAAGGTTCCCCATTTATAACTCTAACCTTAGCTATTGTTCTTTATAAATGGGCGAGTTGTTTCATAGTACGACACACTATAACAACCCCGAGTTAAAAGTTCATGTAATAAAGTTAATAAAGGAAAAATAATACCAAGGTCATGGGACATGTATTCCAAGTTGAATGATGGGAAAGACATCTTAGTGGGCATCAATTGTTGTTTATTATCGCTAAGGGGAAATTGGAAAAGGAAACAACAAAAGATTAAAAGGAAATAAGTTATTATTGATATTTTATTTATGAAATTAAAGGTAAATAGGAGAAAATGGAGGTGAAATATCACATGTTGCATGTGAGGAGGAAATTTAAGGAAAATAGAAGAAACATGAAGAAATTAGAGGAACCAATAATAAAAAGACATCAAAGCATAAATTTGGGGTCTTTTGTCAATTTTGTTTTATAATCAGTCTGAGATAGGAGAAAAACACCAAGAGGAGAAAGAAGTTGATCAATAAAAGGATGGACAAGGAAAGAAGAGGAAAGCAATGATCAAGCAAGGAAAGGTTGGATCAAGCGGATTCAATGGGAATAATTACAGGTAATAGGTTGCATGTATGATTTCCTAGTTGTTTTGGAATTCATAGTATATGTATGTGTGTATTTGGTTCATTTTCTTTTATTTGCATGGATTTTGTCAGGTTTTGACGATGATGTTAGCGTTGCCTTGCCATTTCTGGATAACCATGGGGTGAAGGGATTCATTCTTGGTTGAGCATTGAATTGCGAGAAGGTCTTAGATCTAGGTGAGATGGTCTTAGGAAAATCCCAAGGGTTTGGTGTGGAAATGGTTTTCTCGGGGATCCCTCAATAGGTAGGTGGAGATGGGAAAATTCCTCAAGGGATGGTGAAGGAATTATGAGGCATCTAATCTTAGTTTGGCTTTGTGATCTCAAGACCGATTTAGGTGAAATCATGTTATTGTGAGGGTGGAGGTTGTTTACCCTCTGGATTCCATTGGTTTTTTATGGACTAGTTTATCCCATGAGATCCGACATTCATGGTTGGAAATTTGCATGAGGGTGATTAGTTAAAAGAAATATTTGGTTCAGCTCAATCTGTGGTTGCATGGTACGTGGAAGTCCTTGACTTGGTTGGCTTTGCATATGGTTAATAAGAGCTAAGTTCCTCTTATATTTTATGATTAAATGTACTTATTATTATGTGGCTTTAATGGTTGTTCTATCATTGTTAATTATATGGTTATGTGTTGTTTATAAGCATGGTTGTATGGCAGATTCAAGTTATAGATCTTATCATGTTTTTACTTGAAAATGACTGGTTAATGAATGCATGACCTAATGGATGTTATGGAAAATATTGTGAGAGGGAATTAAAGCTTCTTGATGTTTCTAAGATAAGTTTTAGATCTCTATGTTCAGATATCCATTCATGAATTGTAGATTTCATGTTCATCATGTGTTTGACAAAATGAATTTCATGGTTAGGCTTGGTTAGGTCAAGTGCTCAATTGATTTTTGTGTCAAAGGCTTTCACCTTGTGTCATTTTTCACTTTGGAAAATTTCATTAAGTTTTGGGAAGTGATTTGGAGACTAGCCCTCAGAAAGTGTCTCAAATCCCGCAGTCGTTGGCACATAATTGCCTGAAAGAGATTGCAGTCACTGGGAACTAAGCATGTGGGAGCGACTAGAAGGCTACATTCGCTTGAAGGCATTTTCATGGCAGCAACTAGGGTTATATATCATTTAAAAGGAAGTTTATCTGAGGGGTTAGACACCTGGAATGGTTGGTTAGTTGTTGGGTGTCCTATAGTACCTCACGGAAGTTAGCAAGGTCTTGTTATGTCAGCTCCATTTCCTTAAGGTCATCTAGGAGGTTGAGTCATGTCATAGTAGTCCCTCACCTCATGTTTACCCTAGGTATGTTAGTGAAAGTGGGTAGATATGAGAGGAGAAATTTTATAGAGTGGTAGCAGAGAAGGTTGTGCTCTCTTTGGGTGATATCTAATACTACAAAGGGGTATTAGAGAATGGTTCAAACACTTGGACTTGACGGGATAGATTCATGTTATTATGCATGAATTTTCATGGTTATGGTTGTCATGCATGAGGTCATGGTATGCAGTTGGTATTATCATGCATGATGTTGATATATTAATATGATTATGATTATGTACATATTAGCGCGATATATGCTAATGTGGACTAATTTTGCAAATGATACAAGCCTCCCCTGAACACCATTGAGGTATGATTTTGATTATGGTATCTATTTGGTTTATCTAATATGGTATACCTGTAGGAAGAATAGCATCAAAGATGACAAACAAAATGGTAGACTACAAATTTGTAATATTCCTAATGGAATTTTTTACAATGATAACAAATTCGTGCAAAGATAATAACATATAATTTTTCCAAAATGCATACACATAGATTAGAAATATCTCCAAATCCACAAACTAGCCAAGATTTTATTAATAATAGTGTTGTGGTACAAATGAATTCAAGAAAATGCACCTGGGCTTGCACAAGGAAAGCTACAACCACCAGGTGATGAATACAAGAAAGCTCAACAACTATAATAGCAAGCTCCTCTAGAAAACTGTGTTGTTGCTCCAAAACTACACTGCTTCTTGACTTCGCTTCCTAATTTTCCCACTCTAGAGTGCCTAGAAAATCCTATAAAATTCGCAGATTTCTCCTTGCTCAAAACCCAGAAAGGGTTTGTCCTATCTCTAAGCCAAAATTGAACCCACAAAATGGTGCAAATTCACCAACTAACTAATAATTCACCTTGCTAAAAGATTTAGGATTTCAGGTTAGAATATTACCCAAAAAATTCTGTAAAATTATCTATAGACCCCTCTCAATAAACTCACAAAAACCTAGAAAGGGTTTTGGCTTAATCAACCAGTCCTCATTGACCCCCAATAAGTGCAAATTGCCCTATTTGGCTAGAAAACTCCCCACAAAACTAATACTATTGAATTAAGCCTAAATCCACCATTGGAAATCTCTCCCATCTTTCGCTAAATTATCCCCTAAGGAATAACTCCAATCTCTAACCTTTATCTCTCTTCAACCTCTATTCCTCCAACTCCTGTGCACTTTCAGAAATGTGGAATTTCGGCCCCAAGAATTCTCTCAACTCAACCCAACTGAAATAACCTGCAAATATGCTCAATGGAAACTCTAAATTGAGCTCCCCAAATTTCCTCACTAGGGAAAAAGTCGAAGTTCTCTTAAATGAGGTTTGAATTCTCGCTCGGAAATTCCTCGTGCTGAACAACATGATTGTCTTGGATAAGTAGCTCAAGAGAACTAATGTTGAATTGTCAAATGAACAAAATATACCAAATGGAGGCCTCCAAGCTCTATTTATAATTTATAGTCCTCTCCCTTGGTGGTCCCCACCTTCCACTAATAAAATATTACTTTTCCACCATTCTTAATTAAAATAATAATTTCCACTTTTCTCCCACAAAATAATATTTTCTCCTTTTTATTTAATATCACCCAAAACTGGCAAAACTCCTTAGTAAATTTTGAACTCACAAAAATTGGGAACATTACAAGTTCATGTGACTCTTCCTACATATTAAATCAAAAACATGTGATCAGTACTCCCCTCACCTAGCAGAGACTTTGAGAAGTTTAAAGATAGAGATCTGAAGTTGTAAGGCAAACAATGTTAGGTTAGTTGAGGCACAAGAAATACTTGCAAGGGCTCAAGAAAAGTAGGCAGAGGTAAATGTAGTCAGCCATCAGGGTTTTTCAAACTTGCAAAGATAGGGAACACTAAGGATTAGTCAAGAGAAATAAGAGAAGGCTAATGGAACCTATCATAGAAGGTATTGGTGAAAATACAAGTTGGATAGAGGGGATTTTTATGAAGACAAATCCCTCTTGTGCATAAGAGGGATCTCCCTAGGTTTCTAAGAACCCTAATAAAAAACACACAATAATTGCTACCGTTATCTAAGTTCTAATTATTTGAAAACAATAGCATGAAAGAGGCCTCTTATCATTTAACAAACTGATTGACAAAGTCCCTCAAAGCTTTCAATTATGCATCCTTTGATGCTCCAAATGTCCTTTCGTTGCTTCCAACAGCTTCTCTGCAATGTTCTAAAAGAGATTCACAAAGATAGAGACAAACAAGAGATCAAATCATTGAGGGTATAATCAAAGAGATAATGAACTAATTAACCAATTATACAATGCAAATTGATCTATTATGCAACCAAAACTCATGTGGGTGATCAAGGAATCCTACAAATTATATCAATATAGGTTTGACTAAGAAAGAACAATTGCTTATATTCATAAAATTAGAGAAAGTTCTTACAACCTAATGATGGTGTTGGACCCGCCAACTTGTAAGGAGATCTCCCCGGTAAGAAGTCCGAATTATACCTCAAAACTATTTGGTGTAGGAGTCCCAACAGTGAGTCGTAAGGTAATTCCTTGACTGTGATGTCGCAAAGAGGCAAGTAAGATAACTCTATCAGTAGCAAGGGTGTGACCACTACAGTGAGTCAAGGAAGGTGTATGAGAGGTTCCAACATAGGTGGGTGAGATGAGGGTGAAGGTGAGTTCTAGTTTGAAAGGGATCAGTCCCAACTCAGCTAGGAACACACAACACACATGACATACATAGCTTCCGATAGAGTAGTCCACTTGAATGTGGTAGTCACAACATACAAGGTATGATAACACGTACAACACTCATGGATCAGTCCAAACGAGTCTAATAGTTGTTACAACAAGGTTCATCTGAAAGGTCTATTTGATGTTTGGCAGAGCAAACAACATGGATGGAACATCATTAACAGAATATACAACACATTTCCATTAATAGATTATGCATTACAATAAATGAATCAATCCAAATGTAGAGCATAGGTTAAAGAAACATCCATTACAAGTGTTAAAGATCAGTCTTACAACAGATACAATACATGTGTGAAAACATGTTGGCTCTTATTATATAAAGAAGTGTAAGTTCCAATCATACAATACATCCATGTAAACCTGCTAGCCCCAACAATGGAACGTTACAACCACATCTGCTTGCACCTCCAAATAGATGAAGTAGCTCCATGCAGTGGAGAAGCCAAGACACGTTACAATACTCTCTAATATTTTTCCAAAATATTCCTATCAGAAGCTTGGCTAACCAAAAAGCCTATACAATGAGTTATGAGGGACTATTTATAGCAATGGGTGTGGTGACCCTTGACATTCCCCTGTGACAGTTCAACTACCCTCATGACTCTTCACCTACTCTATCACTGTTACATCCAACTATTGACACTTGAATTACACTTGACATGACTTAACATTGCAATGCACGTGTACTCATGTGAGACAACATGGCTTGAGCAAGCCTTGCAAGACATCACTAACACTTAGTCCACTATGATGAGACCAACTCTTTGACATGCTTGTGATGGTGAAGGTGGTGAGATGATGCCAAGCTTGGTTGTCCGTGATGGTGTGCATGCACCTCATGGTGACATCTTGTTGAAGAAAATTCTTCCCTCCATTGCAACCGATGCATTGGTACAACCCCTTCATCCAACTCGTCTGCTAACCCACACATGGTCTTCTTGGGTGCGGCTGAATCGACAACACACTAATGCATAGTGTCTATGCTGATCTTCAAGTGTTTGTTGGTGGTCATGTGCATCAACTTGTCGAAGTACATGTTCAGTTGTAGTTGGACTTCCTTCTTGTCTTTTCCTTAGTGAGCGTCCTAAATGGCTTGGCTTGCATGTGTGCGCACAATGACATGCATGCTGATGAGTCCATTGTATGTGATCAATAACACTGCTCACTATGTCTGCTCCATGTTAGATGCTAGGATGGATCTTTAACTTGTACAGGCGCAGTTTCATCCATGACTGCATGTTGTGCCCACTATTGTTCCTGTTCCTATTGCAACTCATTTGCCTGTCTGTGTAACTTCATGTTCTTCCTGAGTTGCTACTTCAGCACATGCAACTCCTTCTCTATTGCATTCTCAGTCCTCATGCGATCTTCATGTCACTCCGTCACCTCATAGCCTAAGTCTCCAAAGTTGCTTCCATTATCAATGGATCTACTTTATCTTGCAACTTTGTCTTGCCTCTGTGTTGTCAACAACCTTCCTCTTGCATTCATTACATATGTAGCAATTGTTGCATTCGCTACATTCACTGCATTCACTGCCTTCACTGCATTTGTTGTGTTCACTACATTTGGTATGATGCCTTTAGCTATTGTTCATGATTTTGTTGTCATATCTCGATGTCCTTGTCTATGAACAATAGGATGTCTTCGTGAGTAGGCAAGCTCATAGACACTTGATTGACTCCATATCCAGGTGTGCTCTGAATGGTGTCTTCGACTCTACTCTCTTTGAAACCATTATACCTACATTCTTGAGAGGTAGATGAGCACCTATGATACCTGGGGACATGGCAACACTCATGGCAAGCAATTTGTCAGTCGAAAACCAAAATGAACTTGAGAACTGACTTGCAACATACCTGTGTGACTGATCATGAGGGTTGCGCAATTTTGCTTAGGAGATCAAGAGATCGGCTGCCAAGACTTCATAAGGCATAGTTTTGGCTATTGGGAGACTAACTGACTGCTAGAAATACACAATGCATAGGCCAGTCTAGCTGCTGACTGCTGGGAGTGCGCAATGTGCAATCTCACCTGGCAATGGCTATAGGCTCAGTGATTGTATTGCATAATTTTCTTGGCCAGAAGTCACTGCCCCTTAGGATTGTACAAAGCAGGCTTGGGAACTATTGCTAGGAAAAAATGCACATTTCTTGAGAGGAAGACAGAGGCTACCCTCTCAGGATTACGCAATGCTGTCTTGGTGAGGTTCTTGGTGAGGTAGAGTCTGGGCCAAGGTTGCCCAAACTCGTCGACGGGAAAATGAAAGTGAATGTGAGTGCAAATGCATGTGGATACTAAATGTAAGAATAAGTGAAAGGTCATGCATGCAAATGGTGAATGACATATTCATAAAATGGAACAACATGCATGTGGGTGAGGCGAGTCGCTAAATCAATGACCGTTCGTGAAAAACAGTTTCATGCGTGCGATAGCAGTGAGATGTTGACAAAGACTGAAATGGTGCTAGGACAAGATAATATACATGTAAATGACAACAGGCGTTCAAAGATATCAAGCAAACAATACTCATACAAGAGAAAACATAAAAAGAGATAGAAATGTGACACAAGGCATGGGAAGCGGGCTTACCCCAAAACAACTGAGCTGAATGCACTGACTACTCCTAGATGTGAAGTGGGATGTCAAAGTTGTAAGGCTGATGTGAAGAATGAGCTCTGCAGCATCCAATTTATTAGTTTTGATAACATCGAGGCTGTGACGCATCTGCCACAAATCTAGGGAGAGCGACACTTGGTGGGAGGTTTCTGAATTGCTCCTTGCATGTAACCTCCAATTGCTAAACATAGATCCCCGAAACAAGGGATGTCTTTGCATGCTGCCTTGGGAAAAGCATCCCAAGAATGCAAGTTTGTTTTGCTCGGTCTCGGAGGGAACCAGTTAACTCGGCTACACATGCAAGAGACTGCTTGACTGCTGCAAGGAAATGCACATTTTTGGTTGGGAGCTAGGCTGACTGCCCAGGAGATTTGCACAATTTTTGGGCAGAGCAGCTAGCTGCTACCCAAATTTGCACAAATTTTGGGTTGAGAAGCCCTGCTAGGGAAAATTGTGAAATTCTTGCTAGGAGTATTGATTGGTAGGATTCCGCAATCTTGGAGCCTAGCAGGCTGCTAGATAGGATTACACAATTTCTAGAGGGAAGGATAATTTCCCTCCAGAAATGTACAATTACCTTGGGGAAGCTACTAAGCCTACAGTTGGATCAAGTCTGGGTGAATAACCTACGAGGGGAAAGGATCAAACTATGATCGACAGACCATCTTTATGCAAGAAAAACACTGACGCTTGAGAACTTGATGAAGCAAGGCAAGTTGTTGTGAAAAGTTGGAAGGGAGGCTCCAAAACGAAGCTAAGGCAAAATTTTGGAGGGTGGTTGTAGCCGCTACAACACAACCATGTAGCCTTCTTGTAGCAAGCCCTTTATGCAATATCCAACCCTCTCCCTTACAAGACAAGCCTTTCAACCTAATCTCAACAACATAAACCAACTTCCAATAGTCCTCCCTAAAACCCTAGACCTGTAATGGCTTTATAGGACAAGGATGAGAAGTTATGGATCCATTCTCCAATGGATGAGGTCCACTATTAGTGGTATAGAGGTACTAGAAAGGAAGGGCGGTTACTCCATGATGGTAGCGATCAACATTGAATAGGCACTCATTCGAAGCTTGGTTGTTTGAATAGATGCTACCAACAATTCTTATAGACTTTAATTTTTAGTTTTACATACCTCAACTCATGTTCGTAGGCCATAGCAGAAGACAATGCGTACTTCTGCACAGTTAATAATGGTATTCCCTTCGTATGCATAGGAAATGACTAAGAAACTACAAACATAGCCAAAATCAAGGTTTTGTACCATAAGATCTAGAAATTCCACCTTCTTTTCGATTATTTAGTTTCAAAATATGTAGGATAATGCTCCAAAACACATGTTTGGATCCAAACCGATAGTCATTTTCCTAATGCAGCAAAATGATGTATAACAGATTTCCCCCTAAAGTGTAAAGTTGGAAGAAATTTTTTGATGACTGAAGTGCTTTATCATGCAAAGGTTTGGGTTAGATACTACAGTCAAAGACCTAAAAAAATTAGAAAAAATGTTGCAATGCAATATATAATATCATCACTGAGGTAGGAATTCCCATAACCAAAACATAGATGTCTTAAAGCACAGTATGGAAATACATCTGAAGATCCATGTCAAAAGACAACATAGTATGGATGAAACTATCAATGGATCTATGTTTTCAATCATGAATATTTAATAACTGCACATAGCCTAGATGGATGAACTATATCGAGGGTCTTGATCTCCATCTCTTGATTCGTAGGATGAATCTACCATAGCGAGTGAATGTAGCCTTGAAGTCGAACATGGTAGAAAGCACTTGATTACTGGTCAATGATGTGAATTGTCAACAAGTGCGCGAAAAATCACCAATAATGACAATGACTCTCAAGATACTTACAGTACAATATATGAAGTGTGAATAGATGATTTGATGTCAAACACTCATAGAATCATTCAATTGAAGGCCAATGATGAGAACCTGTCATCAAAGGCGGGAAACCTGCCATTAAGGAATGTAGGCCTCAAGGTACTAAAGTTTTCTATATCAACCTCCTAGATAACGAGTTTAATTCGATAGGAAGTGATACATCACAAGAGGGCCTGTGACACGAAACTTGTGTCAAGTTTTGAAGAATCGCAATTTAGAGTAATTCAGGATTGACTCAAGGTTGGTTGATGCAACTGAAGGAAAAGATTGGAAAAGTAATTTTGATTGAGATTGAACTTCTCTTGAACATATCAGAGACACTACATGATTACTTGGTAGCATTTGACTCAGAAAATAAAATCCAACCCAACTGAAGACTTTCAATGAGGTATGGTAAACTAAGTAAAAAAATGGATTTCCCAATCCGGATATGAAAGTGACGGAGTGTCATGTTCAAGATACTGAATTTTGCAAACGTAAAGCAAAGATTCTTTCTCACTTTTGCCCCCACCATTACTAGAAAGTACCTCTTCATTTTTTATAGTCTTGAGGAGGATAACATATGCTTATCCTATAAGCTCATCCTTCGGATGATTCCTCCAAATTATTTTTAACGGACCTTAAGGAGTGGTTCGGTATCTTCATGCTTTAACGAGTCCCATACTATTTAATTTTTACAAGTCCAGTAAAGGAGTAACTAGATGTCATTTTCATGTTTAATGAGTTTGAAAGGACACAAAAAGAAAACTCATTCAGTTCATTTACTGTGAAATTTTAGCGATGTTAGAGAAGGTAAAGCTTGAAATTTTTCATTTTTTAGGGAGTCAAAAGTAAAACGTAAGTAAACTCCACTATGTTCTTTTTCATAAATTTAGTCACTCAAGCCTGAAAAAGGATAAAATAATGCAGGAGAGAACTCTATTGACTGTGACTGGTTAACGTATACATTTTTTATAAATAGTTTGGTTCAATCCTTGAAAGGGGTAAACTTATAATGAAAGGATGATTGTTCATTACATTTACGAGTTTGAACAATCAAGTACTTGACGATATTTTCATTTTTAAGGATTCTGAAAAGGGCATAAAGAGAACTTCGCAATTTCATGTTTTCACAAGTTTTAATGAGTTTGAAAAGCAATAAATAGTACTCAGTACCAAAGTGATCTGTTTCCATAATTTTCTCATAACCTGCACACTTAAAGTCAAAATAATTATCTTTGTTCAAGAATAAAATGAAAACATTTATAAAATCAGACTTAAAAAGTAATCGGTGTAAAATAATATTTAATTAGGCCTAAAAACTTATAAAAAGCCCAGAAAGTTAAATAGTTTTCACCATTTTCATTTTTACCATTTTGAGAGAGATAGAAGCCATTTTTTACCACAAACTACTAAAGCCAATTTTGAGAAAATCGTTGGACGAAATCCTGAGTCGCTTTCACCAAGTAAATGGTCTATCCGAGCTCTTGATTTTCTTGTCAATTTTTTATCTTTTCACAGTGGTTTTTTTATTTTTGGGGAGGGTTTTGCAAAACTTTTTTCACCCTTGATGTTCGCAGGTACCCTTGATTAGGCTTGCAACCACCGATATAATTTTTAATGTGATATGTGCAGTTTCAAGGAAAGAAACTGTTTATATGTACACATTCATTGAATCCAATTGTGCACAACAGCGAGTGAAAATAGAAACAAATGAAAAATGCCCCAAATTCTTGCTAAATCTCTCCATGCTTGTTTCTAATGATTTTTAATGTTTAATTTCAGCATTTTGATCCATAAACATGGAATGGAGAGAGCGTGAGTATGAGGAACAAGATATACATTCTCTAAATGACCCAACATCCATACAAACCTTGACAAATTATTGATTATACAATTTTTTCACCATTCCAGGCATGAGGGCCCAACTAGACTTGCTTGAATGGATGGTAGGCAAGTGGAATGTTCAGGAAGAGTGCTTTTTTGTTAGGGACCACAAACTAGTCACCGATGTAGATGAAATCTATTTCTTGAGTGGACTTCCACGACGTGGCAAGGAAATCAACTTCTTTGGCCATAGGTGTGGTGGCAAGACCAATTCTACCTATTTGATCCAACATTAAAAAATGGCTGAATTGATATCAAGACCATATGTGAGATTCCTTTGAAAGTCGTCGGGTTTACTATTACACGATTGTGTGGCATTGCAACATTACATTTTCTCACAGAGGCTCAGATGTAGACTTCTATGGATTGCTTCAATGGTACCATATTCAATTAGTGTGAGGTTTTAGTTTCCAACTTGAAAGGGAAACTAAACAAGGTCAGAATGGGAAAACTAAATAACTTTGGGTATGGTGCCTTCGTGATTTTGTTTTCTCTGGAGTAGATTCTTCTTTTGGCTCCATAGGTATCTGTAGAGAGAGGACGACCTCGTGACCCTCACATGCTGAAGTGGGGTACATTTATGGCACGCCATGAATGTTGGGTTGTGTTTAACATATTTGAAGGTGCAGTCAGTTGGATGAGTAAGAAATAATCTGTAGTGGCACTATCAACCACAGAGGTAGAATACATGGCAGCCACTCATGCAAGCAAGGAAGCAGTTTGGTTGCAGAGATTGTGTTCAAGTATGGGGTGAGTACAGGGAGCTATAAGGATAGACTGTGACAGCCAAAGTGCAATTTTCTTGGCAAAGAACCCTGCTTATCATTCAAAGACAAAGCACATTGATGTTCAGTATCACTTTGTGAGGGATATGATAGAAGACAAAAAGGTGTTGCTGGTAAAGGTGGACACTTTGAAGAATACTGCAGATGCATTGACAACATCTGTGAGATTTGAGAAGTTCTCTTGGTGTAGAGAAACAATGGGCATTTCAGGGCTGGAAAAATGACTAAGCTCTCCCGTGGCCCCTTGTGGAAAGAAAACAACAAGTGGGAGATTGTTGGCTTGTGTTATATTCTTTTGATGACTAACCTACATAGTGAATCGAGGGGTTAAAGGGGGGGGCCAGATTCCCCCCTTTGTTGCACCGATTGCGCAACGGTGTGGTCACAGTGGGGGCGGAAGCCCCCCTTATCTCGGGGTCTAGAGGGGGGCAGGTAGCCCCCCTCTACGGGGTCCAAGGCAGTGCCCAAAGAATTTTTTTTTTTTGGACCCTATATTAGGTTGGGTGAAGCTACCTATGGTTTTTAGTCCATGGTTTTGGATGTGATGGTTTTCAGTCCATGGTATTGGATGCTTCGGCATGTATAAATATGTATTGTAACATTGAAAGGAACGTAATGAAAAACCAAGCTAGTAGTCCCAGTTTTGGGATCCAGTGGGAAATCTTTGTGTATATGTGTTTTATGTGTTATGATCTTGCATTTTTATTCTTCCTGTGATTTAGAATTCGTATGCATGTAATTTTTTTACAGGGTTAAAACCTACAGTCCAAAAATTCCATGAATGCGAGATTTTCAACCGCAAGAAGCATGTCCCACAGGCACCCCTACACCCAATAATTACCATTCGCCCATTTTCCAAATGGGGCATTAATTTCATGACATATAACACTCGCTCGACTAGGAGGCATGGTTATATTATTGTCGCCGTCGACTATTTTATTAAATGGGCCAAGTAAATGCCTACATAAAATGCTGACGATATTACTACTTTGCAATTCCTTTTTAACCACATCATAGTACATTTTGATGTCCCTCAAGTTATCGTGACTGACCATGGATCCATTTTCATCAACACACGATGGCAGTTTTGCCTTCAATGTGATATCTCAACTACTTATTATCCACAAGCCAATGGCCAAGTTGAAGAAGTCAATAAGGTTTTGATCACTATGCTTCAACATACCATTGGGGAGCACAAAAAGGATTGAAATTTAATTCTATTCTCCACTCTTTGGGCTTATAGAACTTCTAGTAAGACGACCACTGGATTCACTCCATTCCAGCTGGTGTACGGTTTAGAGGAAACTCTTCCAATCGAATGTGAAATCCATTTGCTTAAGATAGCTATCTAACTTCTTTCAAATACCTTGCCTAAAGAGGAGCAACTACTGTATCTTAAGAGACTCAATGAGACTCGTCGCAGAGCTGTGATGGTCATCAAAGCTCAAAAGAAGCGTGTCAAATCTCATTTTGACCAAACTGTTTCCCCTCACACTTTTGTAGAAGGTGACTTGGTCCTTTTTTATGATCAAGCCAACCATAAATTGGTGCTAGCAAAGTTCGAACCCATGTGGCATGGGACCCACATTGTGAAGCATGTCTTATAGAGAGGTGCCTATGAGCTATGTGATTATGAGGGAAATGCATTATCGCAACCCTCTAATGGATTGTATCTCAAAAAGTATTATGTGTGCAATTTGTGTAATAACTTGTGTACATTAGTGTGTTAATTGATTAGTGTGCATTTTTTTATTTTTAGTGTGTTTGTTTTCTTTGCAGACATATATTTTTCTACTTAACCCATGTTCCACTCGGTTTGCACATGTCATCAGGTCATTACATTGGTTTTTCTGATGGTGCTTGTTGTAGTACATGGATCCTTTCATTGGAAACATGGGTACTCTATCAACCTGATGGCGAGTTTATTAACTTACAAGGTATCTGCCTTGGTCGAACAACCAATAATATTGTTGAATATAGTGCAGTTATTGAACTCTTGTTAGAAGCAATTTCTCTTGGAATTAGGGATTTAGTTGTCAAGTTTTATTTGTAGCTCATTGTGTTACAATTAAAAAATCATTACTCAGTGATAAATCTACAAATATTGCCTATGTATCTACGTGTCAGATTCCTGGAAAGAAATTTTGATCACATTACATATCAACATATTCCACATAATTTGAATACAATAATTGATGCATTAGCAAATTTTGTTCTTGATAGATATTTGCGTCATTTGTAAAGCTGAGTCATGTTATGAACACATAAGTAGAAATAAAACATGCATATATTATTATATATTATATATATATATATATATTATATATATAATAATATATATATTATATATATATATTCTATATTTATATCTAATTATTATATATTTTATATATATTTATTATTATATAATATATTAATCGCGTTGTCATAGTGTTTACATGCAAATGTAAAAAAATAGGTTGTTCTGAGACACCTGGCTTTCAAAGCCTACAAAATGTGTAAAAGACTGGATAAACTCTCAAACTGCATGGTGCTCATGATAGCATGAGACACTCTGATCACTTGGCCTAGCAGCCAACGTAGTCTCACAAAGACTCCCATAGTGTGTCTCTACCAATGCAGTGGAACATCGTCGATAGTGGCGTAATATGGAACCCCTCGAGTGATTGCCTCCAGATTGTGCTCCATCTTTTCTAAGGGGTCAATGCCTTCCTCATAGTATGCACCCACTATTGGATGGGAAACTCACCGTGCTATTGATGACATGCTTGGTGGTCTCTCTGGTCGCACATTTGCACATTTATAAGTTGAGTATTAGTTGACACTTTTATAAAAATCATAAAACTTGAGAAATCTGAAAAACAAGTTTTTACCTGCATCCATCCATTGTTCGCCTAGAGGCAAAGGTAGATTTCAATCCCATCTAAAATCTGTACCAATTAAGTATAGTCATCTACAACAAGAAGTTGGTGTTCAAGCCAAACAAAAATTTGTGGAGGATAATGCATATGTTTACCTGTGCCTCCTTGAGGCATGAGCTGGTTCCATCTCACGAGCCTCAGATCTCAAGGGGCAGGATGTGGTACTTCTTCCCACTGATACTAGAAGAGGGGCACTCGCTCCAAGAAGAAGGTCACCAGTATAAAACTGAACCCGAATTTCTTCAAGTGTTCGTGCTTACCCTTGGTCAGTTGGCACTTTCATATTCGCCAAAAGGCCTCCACATTAGTTGAACATGGTCGGGGTCAAACATGTGTGATAGCATACTAAAACTGAGACTTGGAGGCCTCATCCAAAGCTTGCATGCTAGATACATGCACCATGGTGAACAAATGTTTTCTCAGAATGAGGTTGTTGGTGATTATTATGATATTCACCTTACCTCCATTGTTTATCTCAGCACTAGGGCAATATCTCTCGACTAGACTCCCGGTATTCTCACCTCCTTGGCGAGATCCAAAGAGTTGAACTACTTCTCCTCGGTGGGATAATCATGCGATGAAATAGATGTCCATCTCCTCTAGTTCCATTTATTTCCCTTTGATGATGAAGATTTATCGATCTACATCCCAAAGGCCGATCAGATAGGCTAGTAACTCCATCTGAGCTCTCAACCCTATGGACCTGAAGAATTTTAGCAGTCAACAATCCCTCAAAGCATTTATGAATTCCGGATCATGAGATGCTTGGAAATAATCTTCCTCATGGCCTTTTTATTTCCACTCCAAGACCATATTCTCCTGAAAAACAACATTTAAACATTTATTAATGCTTTTTACTTGGATAAAAATCAACTTTTTTTCTTTAAAGAGAGTTTTTAGTCTCAAAAAATCGCTCTCGGTACTGTTGCGCCTGTTTTTCAAAACAATGCTATGGCATCGCGTGAGCCTTTGGGCTCAAGTGTGACCATCATTGGTTTGATGACCATACCCACAATGGTCACTGATTACCTAAAATTTTGAAATCCTCCTTTATAGCCTAAAATTCACCATTTAAATTGCATAAAAACGTGATGAAATGCAAGAGCAAGGATGAGGCTCTTACTTGTCACAGGCGGATCGTCAAAAGGTACCCTCGATCTCCCATAGTAGCCACTGGAAAAATGAAAAGAATTAGGACACAAAAGCACTTTCAGAGCTTAGTTTGGTGAAATGGTAGCAATTGAAATTATTTTTACGTATTTATAACTTTTGAAAGCCATTTTGTTGAACATTTTCATAATATTCTAATATTCTTCTCTCGATATTGGTGATGGGTGTGTTTCTTGCATAGTTGCAGGTGCCTTCAATGTGATTATTATTAACTGATTTTGGGAGTTTTATTTTATATCTTTTTCAGACTCATTAAATAAATGAAAAAGGAACCCCCCTAGAATCATCTCTCAGCTCTTTTTTGACTCTCTAAAATTGAAAACATTATTGAGTACTTGTCATTTCAAACTCAATAAAGTAAATGTATCAACATCACCTCGGTATATGTTTACCCCTTTTTCAGGCTGACATTGAATATTTACAAAAAGGTACACATTGGTTGACATGGTCAAGAGGTTCCCTTGGATATTGTTTTCTATGTTTTTGGGTTCGAGGGACAAATTACGAAAAGGGACATGATGGAGTTTTCTTTTTCATTTATTTTTCAAACTCTCTAAACATGGAAAAGATACTAAGTTATTCTTACGTCGAACACATTAAAACTTTACGATGAAAGACTCATCACCATGATGAGACCGAGCTTGTCCTTTCTAGGGCTCGTAAAAGTTACTAGGATGGATTTAGTCGAAGAATGAACTTACATAACAAGCATATGATATCCTCTTCAAGCTTGTGATAAAAAATAATTAGGGTACTCTCTATAAATAGTAGGGAAAAATGAGGATGAATCATCCTTTGTATAGGCAACATGTCCCTCTTGAACATGACACTCTTATGCTCTCGTGTCGGGTTTGGGATATCCTCACTTAGTCACTTGTCCTCCCAGGTTTGGGTGATCCATTTTGCCTCTAATTTGACTTTTCACACTGTCATCATGACCTTAATCCCATGTTGAGTCATATGCTAATAAAAAATAGAGTCATGTCACCAATATGTTTAAGAGAAGTCCAATCTGTAGTTATTTACCTATACATTGTTTGAATCGTTGCTACAGTCCTGGATATCATTCCACTTTATTCCTTGTTTCATGTTGATGATGGGGGATTCATCATTTCCCTCCTTCGACAAGTCACTTCCTGTCTACTTCAGCTTATTATTCAAGAAGATTATTTAGGAACTCCCTTTTAGTAACTTAGAGCTTGCATGCCCTAATGGCTAGTTCTTCGCGTCCGACGACAGGTCTTCATTATTGTCTTTCGATTGGGTGATTCCACGAGTGTTCGAATTCAACTTCATTATCACATTACGAATTTTATTATTGTACCTTGAGATCTATTTTCATTATTGGTGGTTTCTCTCGTACCTTTTAATAGTCCACATGATTGGCCGGTAATCAGGCGGTTTTCTAGCATGTTTGACTTCAACACATTTATTCAGATGTTGGAATTCATACATTGGTCGGGTTGGGATGGAGCGCAAGACCTTAAGTCTTGTCTATTATGGCTTAGGCTGCATGAAGTTTTTTGTTATTCATGATTGTACACATATTTCTACTATGCGGATGGCTATGACCATATCATGAGACTTTATATTTATGATGATCCTTGTTATCTAGATGGCTACGCAAATACCATTGATCTCTTATCTACTCTTCATCATCCAAATGGCTGTGTCCATGTCGTGGATTCATGTCTTGATCTCAAATATGTATATGTATATGTGTCCTTTATTTTTAGGTCTCCTGACAGTGCGTGTCCTTGTCCTTGCCAATAGATTGTAAAGCATCTCAACCATCACTCCTCATTTTGCCTTCATGCTTTAGGGGGCATCTGTTACATAGTATTTTGTCACACCTCCTGCACTTCCCTGTGACATACCCGAAAGTGCCCGAAACATGATCATTATATAGTATATTCATCCATGTATATATCTTATATCCCTCCTTTAACTTTGCTTTGAAAATATTTGGAGCTTTCCTTGAAGAAATGGCTCTTTAAACCCTAAAATGAGGGTCATCGCTCTTATGAAGAGGAAAAACATGATGATCGCTTGCTACATATTATTTAGCCAATGATGGCATCTCTTTGTTCTCTCTCATACCTATGATGGTCTCAAAAAAAGAAGTTTCCCCAAAGAGGATGAGAAGCTTCGTGACCTAGAAGCTTCTAGAGTGGCGAGCTAGAGGTGGTTTCACATAGATGAGGTCGAATCCTCCTATTTGAGATTTTGGTTTCATCCCTATGAGCTACTTCCTTAAGATGTGGGTATAATCCTATCCTTTAAGGAGGCCTAACTCCCTCTCCCAGCCTACAAATTTTCCCTCTACCATTTCCGAATGGTTGATCTATGTCCATTTGCACCCCTATGTTGAGCTCGTGCTTAGAGACTATTCATTAGACTTGGAGAAAATGTGTTGGAGAGTTTCTTGGCTTGGACTTGGATTACCACTCAAGGAGAGCCTTTCAACATCAAGGCTATGGTTGTAAGTTTCCCCTTTATTCTTTAAATGATAATACAACTTCTAGTTCATCTTCCCAAATATATATGTTCATGTATGTATTGGCTTGGAATTCCTTGATCAACTAAGTAGGTTATTATTGGATTTGCTATTGGTTTTGGCATTATTTGTTGTCTCTTGGTCACTTGTGTAGGTACGTAGGCATTGAAAGAAGTAGGAACAAGTCTGTGATACAATCAGTTTCAGGATCTCAACAAAGGAAATTGGATTAGCATCAGATCAAGGTAGGCCTTCTGTCTTGTTCTAGTTTTCAATTATAATCTAGGAAGATGTCTAGTTGATTGTCCCTTCAGTTGCTAGACCCACTCATTGGACTAGAGGGATCATCTATGTCTACAGAGAGGATTAACCTTATCAACATAAAGTCACATATTTTATTTTTATCTTCCCATCCTTAGTTGGCTGGGCTCAAGGTTTGCAATGAGTGGCAATGTAATCCTTCATTGTCTCTCCACCACTCTCGCTCTTAATAAGGAGATAGGGGCACCTCTCATAGATAAAAATTCAATAAATATATTTCCTCTACCTTTATCTTGAGAGGATGTGCTTCTAACCTGAATTCATGAGATTTAACATCCCTTGAATGAATAAGATATCCTAGTAACTTCAACTGTTGCCTCATGCTAGGAAGCCAGAAGGATTTTAGTAACCCATAGGTTTTTGGTGCCTAGATGCTAGCAGGGTCATTTGATGCATTCATATCCTATTCTTCATGTTTTATTTCCATCCATATTAAGGTCATTTTGTTCCAATGAAGTCCTGAAACATCACAAGGACACTCATTAGTATTCATTCCATGCACAAAAAATTGACAAATTTTGAAGGGAACAATCACAACACAATAGATAGTTGTGCCCAATGCATCCCCTTAAAGGGAGACAATGCATTGTAGTGTTGCCTCCAATGCATTATCACTAGAATGAACACTCCTTTAGACATTAGGAGGCTGTATTCATCCAGGGGCGAAATATTTGAGCCCTAGGACCATCAACAACCCAGAAAAAAACATGAAATCACAAAATTCCACCATGAAATGAAAGAGAAAGGTTTTTTCTCTTACATGGAGGTGAAGACACTTAAAATGGTCCCCTCGATTGATCATAATAAACTGCAAAATATCGCCAGAATAAAGTACTCAGAACTCTAACATCAGAAGGTAAATGTGAAATGGTAAAAATGAATTGTCATTTTGAATACTTATTGTAATTTATTCCATTATTTTATCATATTTAATGATTTGACCTAGTCATAATTCATTTTTATCGTGAAATAGGTATTATTAATGCTTTGTTGGTGTTTTGAGAAGGTTGACAGCTATTTGATGAATTTTGTCATGTTTTGAACATATCATTTTGATTAGGGAGCATACTTTTATCATTTTTTTGGGCTTTGTAAACTCATAAAAAAGGAACCATTTGGAGTCCTCTTTCAACTCTTTTTAGACATCCTCTTTCAACTCTTTTCAGAGCCCAAAAACATGAAAATATTTCTGAATACTTGTCTTTTCGAACTCATTAAAGTAAATGAAAATATGTTTATTCAGTATAAGTTTAACCCTTTTCTAGACTAATATAAAATACTTACTAAAAAGGAATGCCTTAGTCGAACATGGCTAAGAGGTTCTTTTGGGTATTCTTTTATTCCATTTTAGACTCAAGGGACTCTCTATGTAAAGGAAAATCTACAATTTTATTTTTTCACCTCTTCTTCAAACTATTTAAATATGAAAATTATGTCGAGTTATACCTTCGATGGAATGATTAAAACATCAAACAATGATGCACTCATTGAACATGGCAGGACTGAACCAATCCTTCTTAGGTTTCATGAAATATACTTGGAGGGATTCATCTGAAGGACGAACTTACAGATCAAGCACATGTTATCATCCTCAAGCTTGTTAAAAAATAAAGAGCTATTGACTAGAATTGGGAAAATAGGGTACACTTGTTAATGGTAGTGAGTCACTCTTGAACACGACACTCTTCCACTTCATCTCCATTGCTATTGGGTTGGGAAATCTACTTGTATTTTGGTTTATCATACCTTTTCAAATCCTCCTTTTTTAGTTTTGGGTCGGTTCTGCCAATTATGCTCAATTTTGCTAGTGTGTTTAAGAGAAGTCATTAAGTCAGTATCTCCTATGATACTCTTAAGCCTTCATTCCATTTCTATTTTTTCTGATCTAGTTCCATATCATCATCATTCTATCTCAAATCATGATAATTGTTTCGTGTCGTTGATGATGGATACATCCTCCCATGATAGGCCACCTCCTGTTGACGTAAAATTATTATCTAGGAAGTTGACTTAGGAACAACACTTCAGTACCTTGGTGCTTGCATACATCAATGGAAATTTTCCTCAGTCTTAGTGACAGTTTTACAACATTTTCCTTCAAATGAATTATTTTGTGTGGCATTCAACTTCAACTCATTCATTTGCACCATACATATTGTACTACAGTACCTTGAGAGCCCTTAAGATCATCAATGGTTTCTCTAACGTATGTTAACAACTTGCATCATTAGCTGGTAATTTGATGGTGTCTACCATGTTCAACTCTAGCTCATTGATTCACATGGTTAGATTCGTACGTTGGATGATCATGCGAATGAAAGAGAAGACCCAGGATCTATTTCCATCCATCTAGCCTGCCATTTCAGGATTAACACAAAATCACATTGTACGATGGTTATGATCATAAAGGCAGCCATTGTGTCATGGGTCCACCTTTTTCCATCAATGGACGTGTATTTTGATCATTGTATATGTAATGTTAGCTTATATTTTGAGGATGGGTATGCCTCCCTCAGTAGGGTCATTGCGATGTAATGTGTTGTAACAGATAATGATATTTCGGGTTGTTCTTCATCCCCACTTTTCACAAGGTAAAGCACTTCGGTCATCAGATGTCATTTTTTACTTTGCTCTTTGGGGGGAAATCTATTATAGGCTACTTTTTGCCACTTGGTCAATAGGTTTGTTAGCTGGATCAATCAACATCCTTATACTTGTTGTCATCATGTTTGCACAAATCCCTAAGTATGAATCTCCCTAATCCTAGAGTTTCTACCTTTAACTACTTCATTTCAGTTATTTTAAGGCCCAACGCACCCAGGATGTTTGAGATATTGTGTTCACCTACAGGTTGACCTTATTTAAACCTGTGCTGATCACTAGTAGGTTTCCCCTTAGTGAGGGTGTGCTGATTCTAGAAATTAAAGAAAAATAAAAAGAATCCAAAAGCTTCCTCTTCCCGAAGCTTCCAAGAGTTATTATAACCATTTACCTTGGATGAAAGTCTCGAATCCTATCCTATCCTACCTTGGATATTTCACCCCTTATCCCTTGATCTCATCCTCTCATCAAGAGTAGATCTCAAGCCTAGATTTGTAAATGGATAAGAATTCCTAACCGACTATCCTTTCCTATATATTTAATTACAACCACAAGCTAGGGGTTGGATTTTGGAGATAGATTCTACCCTAATTTTGTTGTTGTGAGAGTGATTATTCCATGCATTAGGGTGACATAGATACTCACTTTGTGACATGGAAGGACAAGTAAACTTAGAGGAGATATTCTACAACATCAACTCTATATTTGGTTGTAACTCTCTCCATTTCTATTAATACAAAGATTTCATTGTTTTCCTATATGTGATTTTATGATTTCACGTATTTCAATACCATGCTGATCTATTGAATGATGTGATTGGAGGATGATACATTGATGTCATAGATATTTGGCTTGTGTTGTATGATTTTGCAGTTCCTAATTATAACTATTGAATCTAGGATTGGAGCACACAAGCTAAGAGAGGAACAAGGCTTACAGAGGATTCCATGTAGGATTCATCCTGTTGTCATTTTACATTAAGGAAAACATTGGTTTCTTTGTTTTATGTTGTTCTAGACTAGGCCACCCAGTCTAGGGAAGATACTTTTGTCCATAGTCGTAGATTCCGTATAACAATAAATTTTATCATTTTCCCTCCAACCTAGCCCCACAGTGATGGGTGAATCAATGGGTAGTATTTTTGTTATTAATTATTATAAGGTTTATCATTCCCCTCCCACCTAACCTCACAATCACGACTAGATCAATGGATAGGTTTTTTTTGAACAAACATTAGCTCTGCAACATATGTGACATTGGATTTTTATCCACCATTTAATTTGATTCCCGTCCATTTTATGAAGAGTTGTTAAAGAACTTAGATAGGAACAAAAAAATGAATGAGAGAGTAGAAGAAATTATTTTTTTATTTTGTCAAAGCTACAATTAAGAACATGTGAAGTAATTATTATCAAATTTCAAAGACATTTAAAATGAAATTTGGTACATAGAGATGTGTGAGGAGTCAATAGATTTATACATTAAAAAATGTAGTCACCCACGCAACTGAAACCTTCCGGAGTTTCAAATCTTTAAAATTTTGTCTACAATATATTGATAAAATACATACAGATGCTTATGATAATTTTTGTAGACACATATGTAGATTTAAAGAAATACAAAACACAGAGGAAATACAATAACACAATGATAGAGGACATATATTAACACAAATTCCTTACCATTGATAATTTTATTGATATTTTTGGATGTTTGGAAGCCCTTTTAGATAGTCGACGGAGAGAAAGGTTGGAATTTTTATTACATCCATTGCATTTTAAGAAGTGAGAAGTAAGTTGAAATATTATTATGAAATATTTGTTGTTGTGATTCTTTGAAGAGGTGTGAGCTAACATTAACATTTCAAATTATAATTTCTAATTATTATAATTCAAAAATTCCAATCTTTATTAATTAATAATTATAATTATTATTTAATTATAGTTTCTGAGCTAACATAGAATAATATAACATTTCATATCATTACATGAATCTTACGACGTCTCCCCCATACTGGGTTGTAGAGTGCCTCTTGACATAATACATTTTGCTAATTTAATTGGTTTTAAGGAGTTTTATTTATACAGTGATTTAACATTAGAATTTTGAATAGGACACCTAAAGTTTAATTGATTTGTCCAGTCAAAGATGAGACCTTGATATATTTTAATTAACTCTAATGGTTTACATATTCTTGTGTTTTTATTTCTTAGACTTAGGCTAGTTCCATAAGTTACAGACACACTATTGATATATATAAAATAAATAATAATAATCATTATGATATTATGTTTTGTAATATTGATAATCATGATGATAACTGACATTCATTGAGATCTAACAGGGTGTATAGGACACTAAGAAGATAAGAGAATGCTAGGAATGCTTTATAATTTTATTTCTATGTTAAAAGAACAACATTAAGAAATCTTGCCAAAATAACCATAGTTTTGTTTTGTTATATTTTGAAATTTATATATAAACTGAATATATGTTAGAAATCTCTTTTCATTTTCAATCCTAGTAGTATCACCGAGTTGACAAACTCTTGTATCCCATAATATTATGGAAATTGACCAATACATAGTTCCACAATAAAGCTTATAAACAATTCTTGTTATTTTAGCAACATTTATTTAATTTTTACACTATTTAAATAAAGAGATGATTTTTATTTTTGATATTTGTGTTTATAATCTTTTTATCATATCTTAATTTAAATTTAAAGGGATATTTTTTATTTTTGATATTTGTATGTATCATCTACTTATCATATCTTAATTTACATTTTCCTTAAATTAGAATATGATAATATTTTTAATATTCTTTTTATTCTATAAATTCATTTAAAATAAAATAAAAAGAAAAACATTTTCTCTTACCATATTTATATTAAATCTAAATCTAAAAATTCCCTGATGTGGGTGGTAATAGACAATTCTAACACTCATAGAGAGGCATTTAATTCCTCCCCACATGGAATTATAGTATGACGAGACATGTCAAGGACGAGTTCGCTAGTGAGTAGGAGCTAAAGGTTCTGGGGAAGTTCATGAGTATATTTGGTGTTTGTCTAATTGCATGTTCCTTTTGTTTGCTTCATGGGATAGGTGGTAAGATTATTTTGGGGAATTCTGCTTCAGGCATGTAAGGTGGCTCTCTCTCTAAGTCATCTCTTGCCCCTTTCTCACTGAGTTCTAAATTATTCAATACTAACAGTGCGTATGGTGTTTCTTTCATCATGGTGGTGGAACTCGATGTAATTGTTTGGAAACCAAGTTTAGTGTGACTTGTTTAGGCTCAACCAAAGCTCTGGAAATTTGGGTATGTTGGAATCCAAGCAGGGCATGCTATTCCTACATTGGCTCTTATGGTCTCTATCATCTCCATCTCAAGGTTAAATTTTTCTAGCTTGGTTTTTTGGTTGTTCAAGAGATATTTTTTGGGTGATCTGGTATTGGTTTTCTTGGGAGACTTGTTGGGTTCTTGGGGTTAGTTGGAGGGGTCATTAGAGGTGGAGACAACCTCTCAGTGTTGTGTGGTACCCTTCTCTTTGTTAACTCATCTCAAGTGTCACAATGGAGAGGTGGGTCTAGTGCCTTAAGGGGGCTCCCTCAAGTGGAGGGGTTTGGTTGGTGGTCGTGCCTCTACCTGTGGGATTTTGGTGAGAGCCATTGTAGGTCTTCCTTGTTTCGGAGGTTTGAAGGTGGTCAATTTGGTCTCGAAGGATTTTCCTTTGGATCACTTGACATTTATTGTGCTGATGTTCTTTCTCAGGAAGTTTGTTAGGCCACTCCTAGTTGTTCTCATTTTTGGAACGTGTTTCTACTAAAATTGCATTAGTAAGTCAGCTAATGGTTGATGCAACACTATTGTGGACATTCACATAGGGGCACTAACCCTCAAAACTAGGATGCAAGCCACTAAGTGGAATTTAGGGACTTTTGTGAGGACATAGGTCAAGAGGTTGCCAATTCACTAAGGAGAGTTGATTTACACCCTCCTTTCAATTTGCTGGAAGCTCATATTCAACACATTACATTAATTGTTGAGAAATTAGCTCGATATAGGCACAATGATGGAAACTAGGTTATAATGTTCGTGACTGAACTTCATCATAACTAGTGGCATAAGATATTGATCAGGTGCTCAGAATTATGTTGAAAAATAAAAGTGTTAGAACCTTGTCAAACTTAGCTTCAAGTTGAAGAGCTTGTCAATCTAATTCCAAAAGTGAAAACAACACTTAAAACTGAGTTCGTATGCAGAAGTTAGAGAAAGTAAAAGTTCAGGTTTGACCTGCCTACATGGCAGGATTGGGATGATGTGGCAAGTCTTGAGCGAATAAGGAGGTGCCAAGTGGAAGCCCACCATTGGCCCTCACAAATTACATATCATAGTGATAGGCAGAAAAAGTGCTTCAAATTGGCCCCCGATAGGTTCTCGGTTGTGATGTGATGAGGGAATCACATATTGCAATTGAAATCGATGAAGGGGAGAATGGGTACTGGCTGTGACAATATTAGCAATGTGGTCACATATAACAATCAGAATAGTAACAAGAATTGGCCCCCCAAGGGTTGGGTTACGATGTGATATCGACCCCGATTGCGATGCGATAAACCGCAATCAAATATTGCAATCAAACAAGATGACAAAGTCCCGCAGTTTATCATCGTCAAAACCCACTGATTACAATCTGCGATATGACAGATAGAATATGGCCCATGGTGTAGTGAATAGAATATGGCTCATGGTGCAGATTTTGGAGTAGAAATGTGGTTTTTGGTCGGTTTTGGGGCATTTTGTGGAACAAATAGTGGGAGAACTAGGAGAACTCATAACTTCTTTAGTTCTTGTCCAAATTAGGTGCAAAAATAGTCCATTATAGATTTTTTTTGTATTTTGAAATCATTGAGATAGGTTTCAGAGGAATTTTAGCATTTTAAACACACTTCTGATGTAATTTGAGCATATTAGAGAGGCCTAAGCAATTGGAAGTTGGACCAAGGAGACATATCCCAGGATTGGGGAACTCCTTTATCATGTGCTTATTGTGTGTTATATTTTGATGTTCTTTGTTGTTATACTGCTACTGTACAACACATGTTTTTATGTTAAACTGTTTATAACATTTACATAAGAAACCCTCATGAGAATCTATTAATTATGTGTATGAATTTATAGGGTAAGTTCCTCATATAGAACACCAAAGGACATTGCTCACAAACAGATCCTAGATCAATACACCAGTATTCTTAATGTGGTTAAAAACCTTAAAGAGGGAAACAATCCACAGCCTGAGCCAACACAGCCACTTCCAGAAATTTATTAATATAAAATAAAGAAAATTTACATAAGCTCACCTTACAAATGACCCTCCATGCTATTTAAATAGAGATCACAGACCAATCAGGTGTTAAGCCACATATCAAGTGTTAGTAATACCGAGGAGAGAATGAATTGTCATATCACTTCACGTTAATTAGAACATATCATGATTGTCGCATTGTAAGTTACAAAAGTACATAGTAAAGAAACACACGTTCTCTGTGAGAGCCTTTGTAAAGATGTCTGCAACTTCATCATCGGTTGAACAATATTTCACTTCAAGAACTTGGTCATGAATGAGCTTTTTGATGAACTGCATGTGTATTTCAATGTGTTTGTTGCACTGATGTTGGATTGGATATTTTCATAGTTGAATGGCACTTTGATTATCACACCAAAGTGTAGTCGGATGTTGTTGTTGAAAGCCAAAGTCTGACAAGATCTAACGAATCCACATGGCTTCCTTACTAGCTTGTATGGCACCACAATAATTTGCTTCTGCTGAAGAAAGAGAAATGGAACTTTGTTTCTTGCAAGCCAATGTAATAGGTCTAGAAGCAAGAGTGAACACATAACCTACAATAGTCTTTTGATCATCAGGGTAACCAACCCAATCAGAATCAGTGAAGCCAACCAATAGAGGAGATACTTCTACACTATAATGAATCCAAAACTAAACTATATCTTGAACATAATGAAGTATTGTTTTAGCTACTTTCCAATGACTTTCATATGGGTTTTGCATAAACTGAGCAATAAGGCCAACAACAAAGGAATGGTCAGGACAAGTATGGTTTAGATACAAAAGTTTTCCTACAAGCTCACGGTATAACGTAGCATCAATTTCAAGGGAAGTAGAAGTGACTAAAAGTTTTGCTCAAGACTAAAAGGGAGAAGGGGATGGCTTACATTCTTCCATATGAAAGTTGTGTATAAGATCACTGGCATACTTGGACTGGGAAAGTGAAATACCTTCCTTGGATTGCAAGACTTGAAGACCAAGAAAATAATGCAAGTGTACTAATTTTGCCATTTCAAACTTATTTTTAAGGCTAGACTTCACATGGTTTATAAGGTTGGGATCACTACCAATAAGGATAAGATCATCAACATAAAGAACAAGAATGATAAGAGACTTACCCACTTTCTTGGTGTAGATAGTATTGTCAAAATGACACCTAGAAAAGCCAGTATCTAAAAGAAAGCTATCAATTTTGGCATACCAAGCCTGAGGGGCTTGCTTGAGACCATAAACAGATTTCTTAAGTCGACATACAAGGATGGAGTCTGTTTGTATAAATCGAGGATGTTGTTGCATATAGATTTCTTCATGCAAGTCCCCATGCAAGAAGGCAGATTTAACATCCATCTGAAGGACTTCCCATTTGAAAGGGGAAGCAAGGGAAAGAACAAGGTAGATAGAGTTCATTTTTGCAATAAGGGAGAAGGTTTTAGTATATTCAATGCCCTCAACTTGTGAAAAACCCTTAGCAACAAGATGAGATTCATGTTTATCAACTTTTCCATCTGGTCCAAACTTGGTTCTGTAAGCCCATTTGCATCTAACAAGTTTTCATCACTTTGGAAAAGGAACAAGATCCCATGTATCATTTTCCAATAATGAATGATATTCTTCATTCATAGTTGCATCCCAATTTGGATGGTCTGAAGCTTCTACAAAGGTGTAAGGATCATAGTTTGTTGAAGCTTGAGCCAGTAAATAAGAGGCTATATGGAACTTAGAACGCGTACATCACTGATCTATAGGATCACCTGCAAGAGCACCTGCTAAATCCCGAGTAGAACAAACCCATTTTGAAAGTTGAGGAGCTGAAGGAGGATCTCGAGAAGGGGGGGGAGGATTTTCATTCACCCTGTCATCATCTGAAGAAGAAATATTTTTAGAAGTAGAAGGGATAAAGAGAGGTGGCACATCTGTCAAACCAGGCTTATAGCCTGATATATTTTCAGCAAGATTTACATCTCTTCTAATGATAACATTTTTGGACTTAGGTGGAATAAGTCTATATCCTCTAACATCTTCACTATATCCAACAAAAATGCTTTTTTCACTCTTAGGTTCTAAGGCTCTATGTTTCTCATATGGAATATGGGTCCATGCTTCACTTCTAAAAACACGAAAGTGACCTACATCTCATTTAATTGAGCTCCATGCTTCATCTAGAGTGATATTATTTAAAACCATAGTAGGAGTGTGATTTACCATGTAATTTGCATAGTTAATTGCTTTTGCCCAAAAATTAAGACTAGGTCCTTTAGATTGAAACATACAATTAGCCATTTTCTTTAAGGTGTGATTCTTCCTTTCAGCTACACCATTTTGTTATGGAGTATATGGAACATATGTTGCATTTGAATTCCATGCTCAGTGCAAAAGTTGATGAATTTTTTATTAACATATTCTCTTCAATTATTAGATCTTAGCTTAAGAATTTGATGTCCAGATTGTTTCTCAACAAAGGCCTTAAAGGCCAAGAACACGTTAAATACTTCACTCTTGAGTTTTATAAAGTATACCCAAGTGCATTTGGAGAAATCATCAATGAAAGTTAAGGAATACTTGTAGCGAGAGAATGAAACAACTCGAAGTGGACCACATAAATCACTATGTAGAAGTTGTAAAGGGGTTGAGGCAT
The DNA here is from genome assembly GCA_000404065.3 of Pinus taeda. Taxonomy (NCBI): domain Eukaryota; kingdom Viridiplantae; phylum Streptophyta; class Pinopsida; order Pinales; family Pinaceae; genus Pinus; species Pinus taeda. Next base: position 27,640 of record APFE030423433.1, on the reverse strand, counting down.
TCTAAGAGGAACTTTTTTCAAAACGCTCCTGATGATGTTTTCTGAGTACACATCCAGAACAAACACCATCTCTGCAAGATACCATAGGAGGACTTGTCAACATATTTTGTTTACATAGATTTTGAAGGGAGTGATAGTTTAAGTGACCAAATCGCTCATGCCAAAGTTTTTTCACTTCATCGTTATGAGCAACAAATACTAAGGGAAGAGTTGATGACCCAAAGTTGTTAAAATTATACAACCTTGTAGAATCATCAAGAATTTTAGTAGCTAAAATCTGTCTAGGATCTCTTAGGTCCTTAATTACAACATTGTGAGATGAAAATTCAATGGTTTTACTTCATTTGAATGAGTTATCTAATATATAGATAGAAGGTTGCAGGATAAGGTTGGAATACATAATACATAATTAAATTGACCATTGTCTAGATGAATAGTTCCAACCCCTACAACACTAAGAGATCTATCGTCACCAACATATATATTTTTGGTTTAACAATCATCTAAAGAAGAAAACTTGGCTTTGTTTTTGGCCATGTGATAAGAAGCTCCAGAATCAGTGACCGTTCATGAGAGAAGATTATGTAAATTTTCTTTCTTTTACTTTAATAAATTGCCTGAAGTAGCTGCATTAGCTTAGGTCGTGGTCTGTTTCCCTCTTTGAGAGTTTTAACCATGTCAAGAATACTGGTGTATTGATCTATGATTTGTTTGTGAGCGGTGTCCTTTGATGTTCTATTTGAGAAACTTACCCTTTCAATTCCTACATTATGCAAAAAAAATGAATCCTTAAGCACTTGAAAAGGAAAATGATAAGCACCTTGGGTTTATTTTTGAATGGGGAATTAGCATAGCATTACTAATCTGCTCCATTTCAGATCAAGTTGATATCAAAGCATTAGTTTTGCTTACTAGATTTTCTTTTTTAAAGAATGATTTAATTGTTTACAAGTTTATGTCACGCTCACAAGGTTAAAGCTCAAAAGAGGTGAAGGAAAGCTAGTTGAAAGCCCTGAAATTGGGTCAAAGGGATGAAGAGCAAGGTTTCCAAAGTATTCTACACTAGTTCAACCTCAAGTTGCAGAGCTTATAGTTGAGATTTCAACACCAGTATAACCTCCAATTGTAGTTGAGTCTTCAGAGACCATGTCTCATGAAGGAGAACCTAACATGAAAAAAGATGAGAAGACCATAAGAAAGGCTTTTTTTGATATTACATAGATGGTTAAGGTCATGTATGAAGAGAGGAACAATGAATTGAAAGGAGAAAGTTCCAAGCCTCCCAATGGAGAAGGCTCTTCAAGACAAGGTAATGGAAGAGAAGATAAAGGAAAAGGAGGTAATGGGAATGGAGGAAAACATCCACCATCTCCACCATCTTCTTCATCTTCAGCTTTGAAATCATCTTCACACACTTCCACCAATACCACTGTTACTCATACTCATCATCATTCTCCAAAAGGGGTTAGCTCATTACCTTTTTGAAGCTTGATGTTAAATTTTAGTTGCCTTTGTACAATGGTGAAGTGAATGCAGAGATGATGGATAACTTGATTCGCTAGTTGGAGGTGTATTATAGAATTCAGAACCTTCAAGAGGATGATATCAAAATTCAGTTGACTTCATTAAGAATGGAGGGTGCAAGACTTGAGTGGTGGGAAGCAAGGACTCAAGATGAGATCAAGAAACATGGTAAGATCTCTATTATTTGGTATGATTACCTTGCTACTATAAAAATACAGTTCTCCCCTTTAGCTCATATGCAAAAAGCGATTATGAATTGGCAAAATTTTGGATAGTTGAAAGGTCAAAATGTGCAAGAGTATACTCAAGAATTTAGGAAAATAGCTCTTATGCTAGGACTAGATTTACAGTCACAAGATACCTTGCTAAAATACATAGGAGGGCTGCATAGCTATCTTCAACATATGATTCTTATGTTTATTCCCACGAATCTTGATAAGGTTTGTGTTCAAGCTACACACCTTGAAGCAAGAGGGAAAATTATACAAGAAAAAGGTAAGAAGAAGCCATTTTAAAGTGTTGAAAAAGGTTATAAGTTTAAAGGAAAGCACAAGAAAAATGCTTCTATTAAGAAAGAAGGGGAGAAACCCATGTGCAATAATTGTTCCAACGAAGGAAATGATGAACCATATTATTGGAAGCTTCATCTAGAATTACGACCAAAGAAATTCAACAATAAAGGGAAACAAAAGACTAATGTTGTTTCACAACAATACTTGGGTTTAGACTTAGGGGATGAAACAAAAAGCACAACCACAGTCACCAAAGAGGTTAGCGAAGAGGCTAGCAAAGAGGCATCTGTAGCAAGTAACAACACAAAAAATAATACCCACGATGTTTCAAATGAGGAAAAATGAATAGAGCTATTCCATATCTGAGTCATTTCCAAACATATGAAAATTGATAAGCTGCTTGATAGTGGATCACATGCCAACTTAATTTCTACGGATTTGGTTAAGAAAATGAATTAGGAAACCATGCCCCATCACAAATTTATCCGTCGGGATGGATAACCAAGGATGCTAATTTATAGGTCACACAGAAATGTATTTTTAGGTTTGCAATCACCATTAATTTCATTGATGAAGTTGAATTAGAGGTTGTGCCATTGGATATCTCAGGAATTGTGTTGGGAAGTTCGTATTTGTATGATAGGAAGGTTGTTTTCCACATATTTGAGAACAAATATCATTTGTTCAAAAATGAAGTGGAGTACATTGTGAGAGCCCATCGCAGGAAACTTACTTTGTCTTTGGAAAGTGTAGGTGAAATGAAATGACTGGTTAATTCCAACAAGTGTCTCATGCTCCTCATGCTCAAGCAGAAAAATGACACAGAGCAAGAATCCTTTACAGGTTGTGATGTGAAGTTAAAAGATGAATTGGTTGATGTGGTGAATCATTATGGAGACATGGTTCAAGAAAAAAAGGGATTGCCACCAAAAAGAGGAATTTATTATGAAATTTAGCTACAACAGGACTGTCCACTCCCAAACATTGGCATGTATCGAATGTCAACTCTGGAAAGTTTAGAAATTAAAAAAAAAGTCCAAAAATTGTTAGATAAAGGAGTAATTCGACCTTATACTTCACCATGTGGTTCACCAATAGTATTGGTACCCAAGAAAGATGTAACCTGACACATGTGTATAGATTATCGAGCTTTGAATAAGATTACAATAAAGAATTGATACCCACTGCCCATAACAGATGATTTGGTAGATCAGTTGAAAAGTGCAAAGTATTTCACTAAATTAAACTGGAGAAGTGGATATCATCAAGTTAGAATAGATGAGGAGGACATATGGAAGACGGTTTTTAAAAAGAAACAAGGATTATCTGAGTCACTGGTTATGCCTTTCGGTCTTTGCAATGCTCCATATACATTCATGAGAGTTATGAATGATGTTTTAAGATCATGTATTGATGAATTTGTAATTGTCTATTTAGATGGTATTTTGATATTCAACAAATCATGAGAAGATCATGTCTCATGTTAGGAAATTGTTGGATGTCTTGAGAAAGGAACAATTATTTCTAAAGATGTCTAATTGTTAATTTGGGAAAACTTCTTTAATGTATTTGGGCCACATAGTTGGAGGAGGTGAGCTGAAGATTGACCCCTCTAAAGTTTCAGTCATTGTGAATTGGCCAATACCCAAATGAGTCATAGAAATAAGGAGTTTTTTAGGAGCAACAAACTACTGGAGGAAGTTCATTGCCAATTTCTCCTCCATAGTAGCTCTACTACATGCATTATCTAGTGTGAAGGTTGTATTCTAGTGGGGAGGCAAATAGAAAAAACATTTGATGCGATCAGTTCATCCCCATTTTTGGCATTTTTTGATTTGAAACAACCATTTGAAATACAAATAGATGCAAGTGACTACAACATGAGTGTAGTTCTTTTATAGCATGGTAAGCCCATTTCATTTCATTCTGAAATTCTTAATGGTGCTGCTATTATCTATACTACGTATGATAAAGAGATTTATGCACTTGTACAAAGTGTGAAGAAATAGAAGCATTATTTGACGGGAAAAGAAACCATTATTCACACCAATCATCAGCCTTTGCAATATATGAAATCTCAAACCAAATTGTAGCAGTTAAGGCACTTTCATTGGATACTATTTTTACAACAATTCCACTTGGTAATCAGGTACAAGAAAGGCATTTATAACAGAGTTGATGATATGATTCCTAGACCGATTGTAAATGTATCCATTTTACTCAAGAATAATTATGTTTTTCCTTAAAGTTATGTTGAACAAGACACACAGGATGCTGACTTTCAAGAGGTATATTTAAACTTGAGTCAAGGCCACCAAGTTGAGGAATTAGATTACCATGTACATGATAACATGTTATATCATTTGGGAAAACTTTTTGTTCCATAGGGAGAGAGAGTAAATGTCAGAAGGGAAGCACACAATTCTCTTATTGCTGGAAATTTCAGTATAAGTCAAACAATGGAAAATATTCTGAGGTATTTTTATTGGCCTCGTATGCTTGAAAGTGTGTCATGTTTTATAAGAGGTTGTCCTTTGTGTGCAATCAATAAGGCTAGTAATAGGAAACTAGGATTGTACACACCACTTCTAGTGCCTTCAAGACCATGGGAACATGTTTCTATGGATTTTGTAGGAGGTCTTCCTTTTTCAAGGAAAGGTCATGATTATTTGTATGTAGTTGTGGATAGGTTCAGCAAGATGTGCATGTTAATTCCTTGTAAAAAGAAAATTAGCTGAAAAAACAACTCAACTTTTATTTCAAAATGTATGGGTTCTTTTTGGATTTCCTACTTCTATTGTAAGTGGTTGTGATTCTCGATTTGTTGGGAATTTTTGGTCAAGTTTATGGAACTTGATGGACACCAAATTGAAGGAAAGTAAAACCTTCAATCAGCAAACAAATGGTCAAACTGAAGTGGTTAACAGGACAACCATCCATTTTCTTAGAGGATATTGTAGCAAACATCCTAAGTTGTGGGATGAATAGTTGCATTATATTTAACATGCTTACAACTAAGAAAAACAGTCTTCTACTCTAACTTCACCTTTTGAGGCATGTCTTGGGTATTTGCCTAAATCACCTTTGGATTTCATCTTTGAAAAAGATGTAGTTGTAGATGGACATAGCATCATAGATAGAGCAAAGAAATTCATCGAGCAAATTCAGTTGATTCACCAAACAATTCAAGAATGACTAGAAAAGAGTCAAGGCAAGTATAAAGCATGGCATGATAAGCATCGCGTGGATCATCAATTTCAAGTAGGGGATGAATTTTGGCTATACATTAGCAAGGAAAGGCTTCAAGGTGAAGGTAAGAAGTTGAAACCAATTCGTTATGGTCCATTTAAAATCCTGGAAAAGATTGGTAATAATGCTTTCAAGCTTTATTTTCCTTCATATATGCAAATTTATTTTGTTGTTAATGTTGAAAATTTGAGATTATATGAATATCCTTTGATTGAAGATCAAGGAGAGAATGTTCAAATTCCATCTATTCAACACTTTTCTTCATAATAACTTGATGTGCTTCAGCAAGACACTATACTTGATAGAAGGACAAGAACAACCAAAAGAGGAAATATTGATTATCTTCGGGTGGGTCTCAAAGGTACACATCCATCAAAGGCGAAATGGATTTAAGCGGGGAATGTGAGGGAAATGTACCCTCGTCTGTTCAATGACTAAAAGTGATCCTTTTGGGGGCCAAAAGGCTTCCAGTGGGGAGGAGTGATCTCAAAAATAAAAGTGTCAAAATCTTGTCAAACTTAGCTTTAGATTGAAGAGCTTGTCATTTTGAATCCAACGGTGTGAATGACACTCAAAACTGATTTCATATGCAGAAGTTAGAGCAAGTCAAAGTTTAGGTTGACATGGCTACATGGCAGGATGGGGATGATGGGGAAAGTATTCAACGAATAAGGAGGCACCATGTGGAAACCTACCATTGACCCTCGTAAATCACATATCATAGTGGTAGGCAGAGAAGGTGTTTCAAATCTGCCCCCGACAGGTTCAGGGTTGCGATGTAATGAGGCAAGCACATATCGCAATCGAAACGAGGAAGGGGAGAATAGTTACCAGCCCCGGAAAGGTTAGCGATGCCATGCGATGCGATCACATATCCAAATCACATTAGTAACAAGAATTAGCCCCGACAAGGGTTGTGTTATGATGCGATATCGACCCTGATTGTGATGTGGTAAACCGTAATTGCATATTGCAATCACACAAGATGATAGAGACCCACAATTTATCACAGGCGAAACCTGTCAATTACAATATGCGATACGAACGATAAAATATGACATGTGGTGCAGTGAAATCCTCGCTCAACTAGCAGATTTTGGAGCGGAAACATGGATTTTGGTCAGTTTTGGAGCATTTCGTGGAACAAATAGTGGGATAACTAGGAGAAGTCATAATGTCTTCAGTTATTATCCAAATTGGGTGCAAAAATAGTTTATTGTAGTAGTTTTGGGTATTCTAAACTCATTGAGACAAGTTTTAGAGTCATCTGAGAATTGTAAACACACTTCTGATGTAATTTGAGCATAATAGAGAGGCCCAAGCCAATGGAAGCTGGACCAGGGAGACGTAGCCCAGGAGGGGTGAACTCCTTTATCATGTGCTTGTTGTGTGTTATATTCTAATGTTCTTTGTTGTTCTATTGCTGTTCTTCGGCATATGTTTTTATGTTAAACTATTTATAACATTTACATAAGAAAATCTCATGGGAATCTATTAATTATGCAAAAAATTTTAATCCTTAAGCACTTGAAAAAGAAAATGATAAGCACCTTGGTTTTATTTTTGAATGGGAATTTATCATATCATTACTAATCTATTCCATTTCAGATCAGATACACATGCTGGTCTCTCTACGTTGTTGCCATAAATAGATCCAGGATAGGAAGGACAAACTAGAAGGTAGACTAACTCATATGGATGGTCATCTACATGAAGCTTTTCATCCTCCCCAGCCTCCTAGAAATGGACCAAATGCTCTAGATCCATGTAGTCTAGTTGATCAAGGATGATATTAGGTTGCATTTTGGTTCTTGGATTTTTCTGGTTAATTTGGGCTATTTGCATGAGGTCTCTTAGTTTCCTTTTGTTGTTGTCACAGTTTGTTTCCATTGTCTTATGGATAAAAATTCCACTAGGAATGAGGCCAGAAGTATTTTGAAAGCAAGCTCCTCATGATGTATTTTTGAGACGATTTAATGGAAATTATCTACTTATAGAAAAAAATCAATATAAAAATATATACTAGCTTAGTCATATAAATTAAATGGCTAGTAGACACGGATAGTATCAATTAAATGTTAAACATATAAAACACTATATGATACATTTATATTGCCAAATTACGAAAAAAATTAAAAATTTAACCCAAATTATAACTTTATTTATAATTAATTATAAAAATTAATTAATATATGTTTTTTTTCTCTGTTGGTTCATGAACTCGAAGAGTGTTGACACTATTTGTACCAGGAAAATACACCCAAAGGATTCACTTTGACAGCTCAACTACAAAGCCTAACCATAAGAGTGTAGAGAGAATTGAACCTATGGCCTCTCAATTGCAAAGGTGCTTTAACGATGGGGACTCGCTTAATTGAGCTAACCCTCAGAGATTAAAAAAAACATATGTACATCTAAAAAATAATGTAACAAGATTTTTAACCATGGATATTCACTCTCACTTTACCATGGAGAGACTTTGTTACAATACCATGGGTCAATAGTATGGCTTATCAATACCACATGCTCAAGAAACCATAACTCATTTCCTACTTATTCATATGATACTTTTTTAATTAATCAATTTAATTAAAAGTCAATAAAGATCATAGCTACTTTTAAATAAATATTAACCTTTGGTTTGTAATTGTTACTAAAAATATTGTAGAATATTCTATGGAAGCTAATATTTACCATCTATCTAATAATTATTAATAATTAAATACAAAATTTGAAAAACATTTTTAAAATAAACACACCTATTACACAATAATAATATTTTTTTTAAAGCTTGTGAGGACCACCCATTTTCTATTATATATATACAAGGAAAATTTACACCACACAGTTTTATTGGGTGGCCTCAACTCGCCTTGAGGGGAAACCGAGTCTGTTGGCCATCGGCCAACATTATATTCCATGAAAAAAAATATTTCTTCAGTATTTCTAGCAAGGCTAGGTAAGTCTCAGTTTGATGTCCAAATACTATATAACTATAACAACTGACATAAACAAAAAGAAGTTTAAAAGCTACCCACATGAAAAAAAACTAAGCATAATGAAGCTAATATTTCTTGACATTCTTCTCCTAGGAGTCTGAGGCTACAGGGGCAAGATCTTCAGTAGTTTCCTCTGGCATTCCATACAGGTCCACAATGCAAGGGATGTGAAGGTCAATACGATCCATCTCGATGTCCTATAGGTGAAATTGAAATAGGATTTTCTCCATGTGTTTTTTATAACTCATCAGGCCCTGCAATGTGACTGCAATCCCCACACATTTTTTTTCCATCACTTTTCCAAGTAGACTTTTCATCAAGAAGTACAAGTATAGGGTGTGTTTGAATTGTGTAAATATACCTCATGTATTCCCTGGATCAGGAACCATCATCCTCTAGTCTTCTACCTCCTCATCCAGTTCCCTTTCTTGTTTAATCTTAGCTACCCAATCATCAATCAACTTACTGATACCTTCATCTATTTCATCCCTGTAAGTCGTGACTAACTTTGCTATGAGGTGCTCAATAGGCTTGCAGCCCCTGTGCCCTTCCATCATGCTCGGTCTCTTTGCTTCTTTGGGGGCCGGGCCGCTACTGCCATGACCACACCCTCTTTTTTCTGGAGGCATGCCCTGTTACTTGATTCCCTGTAGATAGTCAAACACCATAAGTTTCATCATTCCATTTGCATCATCCCGACGTGACTGCTCATGCCTTTCTTCTCTACCCTACTTGGACTGCATTGGGTTAAGGTATCCCTATGTGCACAAGTCGTCGGGGAAATTGGGATTCAAGTGCAGCTCCCCAAGCTCTTCACCGTGCCCCTCCCCCTTGCCATGGTGTAGCTGCTTGTCATCCCCATGTAGTTGGAGCGAAGCCTTCAAGCCCATTTGGAGCCTAGATTTGCAGTTTTTCTCATACTCGCATGCCACTCCCATAGCCCACAGTTTCCTGCCAAGGTTTTTCTTGCTCCTCTATCCCGTATGCCATATGGGGTCCTTAGTTGCACCCTTGCTACCATGCATATGAAAATGCTATGGTTTTATCAGTGAATTGTTGACATTGCTAATGTCCCAACCCCTTACCTGCGACTCTTTCTTACCTCTCCCAACACCACTCGTCCCCTCAGACATGACATGCCCATTATACCTGATACCCCCTGTCTGAGAAAACAGGTAGGGGCCTGTATCTCAACTTGACCTAGTATTATCCATTTCATTGTAAATACTTTGGCTTAAAAAAAATATAAATAAAAGTTAGAGCTGGGACATGACCCTCCCTTTCCTCCCCTTGTTTCTCCCTGATAGTTCTAAGCCCCATTGGGACGGCCTCTTGCCTCTCCCTTTCCCCCAGTGGAACCCCCACCAACACATGTAATTACCACACGAACCCAACGAGGGCATATAAATTATATAGGAGTGAGACTGGACTACATATTGGAGAGCTGTCGCTAACCCAGAGACAAGGTTCCTCTGCCTCTCTTCTACTTTGAAATTCCTTCCTTCTCCACTGTGAATTTCTCCTTCCCGGCACATTGAATGTCATTCCCATCTCTGCCACCCTTCCTTATTCCTCTGTCTGCCACCTTGCTATCCCACTACCCATGCATTCATGGCTAAGGACACTGCACCCCCTGCCTTGAGCATGTGGGGGGCAGTGATAGTTATCGCCTTGGTACTAACCATGTCACCTCAAGGCTTGTCGCCTCTGACACCCTCTCTCATCCTGATCGGGAGTACACAATAATAATATTTATAACATTTACATAAAATTTTAAATTTTATATTCGTAACATCACAATTATAAATCATATAATTAAATTATACAAAAAAAATAATACAAATTTTAAAATAACAAAAAAAGAATAAACTAAGATTGCTTTTAATAAATATTAACAATGATTGTCCATCTTTATAGTCCAACATCCCTTAATTTTTACACCAAAAGCGCTTTCTCTTTGGGCTTTAGGTGAGCTACCACTTTTCACTCCAACCAATAGAAAGCATCTATTTTTGTCATCCTCATACAAATAGAAAATTAGCACATGTCTCTCCAACAAACACAAAATGAGTATATGACTCTCTCAATTTTGTTCTACACAACCAACCTCCCTTCTCACTTACGATGTACGCCTACATGTGCGATTGAACTGAACAACCAACCTCCATGCCATAAAGATGCTCGCCATTGTTTCCATGAAAAATCTACCCCAGACTTCCATTACTCATGTATTCATACACTAGAGGATTATTGTGTTTGGAGATAATCACCAACAATCTAACTATATGCCAGTGGTGGATTTTCCTCATTGTCTTAATCTCTGCAAAGAAACCATGATCATTTGAAGAGGTTTTACATCTCAATACAATTTCTTGGCCATTAGGAATGTTATCTCTATACACAACTTGAAGTCCTCTATTGTCGATGATTTTTTCTTCTTTTACGGATTCCAACAAGTCATTACTCCCAAAGTTGAGAATGTGGAATGATACACAGTCTCCTTCCTTCTTGATGGGTTTCATCTTAATTTTGATTGCCACAATTTCCAATACAGTAGAGTAAACAAGTAGAAGTCTCAGTGCCAATATTGATGTGTCTTGAACCACAATGACCTAATTTTGGTCTGCATAATTCGGGATTCCCTACAAACAAGCTTCCATTGAAATGTGTAAATAGACTACCCTTTGTTAGGAGTAAAATAGAGCACAAAGTCAAATTATAGCAGAAATGGAGAACACAAGAAACAAGAATGAAGAATAGAAAAAACATAAATGTCTATTATTCATGGAAGGAATTGGTTTGCATTGCTCAGGCAAAGGAGAGATTACACATTTATAGTTTAGGGAAGCTCTCGAATTCTCCAATTATGTCATGTGGAATACATGACTGCATAATGGAGTGAATGGACGATGTAGTAGATTATATCTTTTGGTGTGGGGAGTGGTCGACACCGAATGGTGTTGTCAGTCAGTGCATAAATCTTCATTGATTTACAATTTAACATTCTCCCATTTGAAACCAAATCAAGAGTCTTGAATCAAGTCACACCAAGTCCTACCATGCCTCTACATAACTCATGTTTATTTCTTCGTAGAATCGTAGTGAGCATATCAGTAGGGTTCTTATCACTACGTATCTTTTCCAAGGATAATTGTCCTTCCTCCAACACATTCCGGATCCAATGGTACCTCAAGCCAATGTTCTTGGTTTTTGAGTGAAATGTTGGGTTTTCCGCCAAGTGAATGACACTCTGACTATCACAATATAGCACATACTTGTCCTGATTTATTCATATCTCCCATATGAATTATTGCATCCACAACATCTCTTTACAAGATTTTGTTGCAGCTATGTACTCTACCTATGTTGTAGAGAGAGCTACTATTTTTTGTAGCCTTAACACCCAAGATAATGTTGCTCCTACAAATGTATACAAATAACCTGTAATGGAATTTCTCGTGTCCATATCTCCAGCCATATCTGCATCTGTAAATCCTTCAAGCATAGTCTCATTTTGACCAAAGAATAAACAATAATGAATAGTATCCTTAAGATACCTTAAAATCCATTTCACTACTTGACAATGTTGTTTTCCTAGATTGGTAAGAAACTTGGTCACTACTCCTAATGAATATGCAATGTTTGGTTGCGTACATACCATGGCATACGTCAAGTTGCCAATTGCTGAAGCATAAGGAATCTTTCTCATTTCTTACTTCTCCTTGTCATCATTAGGACATAACTTAGTACTCAACTTGAAGTGGGCTGCAAGGGGTGTAACAATTGGCTTGGCATCCTTCATATTAAAATTTTCAAGCACCTTCTTGATATATTTTTCTTGTGACAACCAAAACCTTTTCTTTTCCTATCACACTTGATCTTCATGCCTAATATTTTTTGTGCTAGACACAAATACTTCATTGCAAATTTTCTTCCCAAAGCTTTCTTCAACCTATTGATCATATTGATATCATGCCCAATGATCAACATGCCATCCACATATACCAATGATATAAGATAGTTTCCTTGATCATACCTCTTAATATAGACATGATGGTCAACTTCCAACCTGTGAAAACCATGTTCCAACATGAATGAGCCAAATTTCTTGTACCATTTTTGAGGTGGCTGTTTCAACCCATAAAGACTCTTCTTCAACATGCAAACTAGGTCTTCCTTTTCCTTTTCTATGAAGCCTTCTGGTTGTTCCATATAAATTTCTTCCTCCAATTCACCATGAAGGAAAGTATTTTTTACATATAACTATTCACATTATAAGTCTAAGGAAACAAGAACACTAATAATGACTCTAATGGATGACATCTTAACAACAAGAGAGAAAATTTTAGTGAATTCAGTACTGTCCTTTTGGGAAAATCCTTTCATCACTAGCCTTGATTTATACCTTTCCTTCTTTTCATCACCTCCACGCTTAATCTTGTAAGCCCATTTTTTTTATAGAGCCTTTCTACCCTTTGGGAGGTTTACGAACTCCCAAGTTTTATTTTTCTGACAAAGAGTTCATTTATTCCTCAATCTTTTTCTTCCATTCTTTATTGTGCTCAACTTTAAAAGCCTCTTGAAAATAATTAGGCTCACCTTCATTCCTTAATAAAACATAGTTTGATGGAGAATACCTTTGTGAAGGCTTATGAGGCCTATAATATCTATGAACCAACTATGGTGGTGGATTATCAGGTTGTATCTCCTGTAAAGGTTCCTGCAAGATTCCTTCTTGATGTTCATTACTTTCCACTTGTTTTCCTTCCTGCCCTTGAATTTGTTGTCCATTTTCTTGCATTGCTGGGATGTCTCCATGTGTCTGTTCAAAATTGTCAATAACTTGCATGACCTCCAACTCACCTACAATCCTCTTAAACATTTCTGATTCATTAAATATAATATCCTTGCTTCTAATAATTTTATGTTTGACTAGATCCCATTGAAGATAACCAAATTGTTCATCCTCATATCCTAGAAAAATGCATTTCATATATTTATCATCTATATTAGTTCTATTTTATTTGGGAATATGTACTAGTGCTTCACCTCCAAATATTTTTAAATGAGAATAATTCAAATTCTTATCAATCCAAAATACTTCAGGGATGCCTCCATCCAAGGATGTACTTGGAGATTGATTTATAAGATAGCAAGTTGTCCAAAAAATTGGAAAACATACTTCTCACCTTTTCTATAATGGTGTGATTAATCCTTTCTCTGACACCATTATGTTGAGGAGTATCAGACATAGTATGCTCATTCTTTATGCCACCTATTACAATATTCCTTGAATGCATTTGAGAAATATTCTCCACCATTATCTGTTCTCAAACACTTGAGCAATTTGTTAGTCTCTCTTTCAACAACACCATGGAATTTTTGAAATATTTCAAACACTTCATTTTTACTTTTTATAGGGTAGGCCCAAACCTTCCTAGATGCATCATCTATAAATGTTACAAAATAGGATGCTCCTCACAATGAATTGATGTTAACAAACCCAAACACATATGAGTGTTTCAATTCTAACAATTTTTTCTTTTTTCATGGCCACCTCTATGGAATGGAACCCTTCTTTGTCTACCATATATACAATTCTCACAAAGATCAACAATGTAGCATTTCAAACCTAGCAATAAATTTTTACCAACAATATTTTTAAGCCCTTCTCACTCATGTGACCCATGTTATTATGCCACAAATATGTTGAATTTCCTTCTTTTGTGATAGTAGCCAAATCTGATTTTCCTATAATTTCCTTCAATGTATATAATGTTCCTATCTTGGGTCCTCTAGCCATGAGCAATTCTCCTTTGCTAATTTTCCATCCTCCTTTTCCAAAGCTTGTGGAATATCCTTCATCATCTAGCCATCCCATACAGATCAAACTCATGGACATTTATGGTACATGTCTGACCTATTTCCACAATATATCTTGTCTATCCTTCATCTTGATATGGACATATCCCACTCCAACAATATTGGAAAAATTATTATTCCCCAAATTCACTCTACCATAATCTCCAGGATTATATGCAACAAATCTATCTTTAGATGGGGTTACATTGTGAGATGTCCTATATTGAAACAAAAATAATACATCACCATATGTGACTACAACAATAATCTCACTTTCATTTGTGTTGAAGGACTTATGAATTGTACTGGTCGGCCTCTGATCCTTTTGTCCTTTCTGCCAGACTCAACATTATTTCTTCATGTGCCTGAGTTTTGCCACAATGAAAGCAAATATGCTTGCCCCTTCTTGATTTTGATCAGCCTCTCAATCTTGATCGCCCTTGTCGGACTTGATCAATTCTCCTACCATGATTATCTAGAGCTAGAGCTTCTTGTCCCTCATTTTCTGCAATTGACTTGCGTCACAACTCGCCATCCATTAAATTAGTATTGATATCATCAGAATTCAAGTTCCCTGAAGGTGTTGAAGTGATCATAGCTACAATTAAATTTTCCTAAATGTCTGGCATAGAACACATTAACATGATATCTCTAATTTCATCATCTAAAATGATTTTAATGAAGGCAAGTTGACCAGTAATAATATTAAATTCATTCAAGTTCTCAAAAATTGAACCACCCTCCTTCATCCTATGATTGTAAAGATTCTTCATCAAAAATACTTTGCTTGATGTTGTGTTCTTCTCATATATATCATAGATCTTCCTCCATTATCCTTTTGTATTCTTTTCTCCAGACACATGAAAACACAGATTCCTTGCTAGATATTGGTGGATTGTTGCAATCATCCCTCTATATATCTTATTCCATTCTTCATTTGTCATCGATGAGAGTTTCTTTGTTACACCATCAATCGAAAAATATTGATCCTTTAAAATTAGTATATCATCCATATGTGATTTCCATAGGGAAAAGTTAACTGTTGTCTCCATTCTCAAGAGAATTCATGCTCCAAAAATTAAAACTCCACTTACAAGATAAAACTTCAATTACTACACTCTTTTTCTTTTAAAATTAGAGGCCAACATTAATCTCCTTTAATAAATATTATATAAAAACCATGAACTCTTCCTTTTTTATTTTTTATAATATCAAATAAATCCCAAATAAAAATAGAACCCAATAAGATACACAACTTGTTTCTACCATACTCGTTGCTACCATATTTTACATGTGTATGATTGGTCCTTTGCGGCAAGATTCATACAACTCTAACCATGCTTATGTTTTCCTTTAATAATGCCCAATTAAACTGCACAACTTCCATTCTCTATTTTAAGAGATAAAAGGCATTATAAGTTTTTTTACATATAATTGTTGACCACTTAATAAATTTACTTATTTCTTCATAAACCACCTCTAAAACCTGATTTATACAAAGAAATATAATAGATTTGACACCAATTATAGATGAGTTGATGATACCTAACCTTCGTGACGAGCTGTGACAGTAATGTGTGCCAAGAAAAGCTAAAAAATGCACATCTTTTATTTGTGATATGCAATTGACAGGATTTTCTGGTTCAGATCCTCCATAGATGCTCAAACGGACTAGATTTGGTTGTAACTTCCATGATTTCTTCATTGAGGTTCTTTCATTCTTGAGGAGCTCTATATAGCACATGTGTTGATCTATGGCTCTGATACCAGATGTTAGGAGAAAAACAGAGCACAAAGACAAATTATAGCAGAAATGAAGAACACAAGAAACAAGAATGGAGAACATAAAAACCACAAATGTTTATTATTCATGGAAGGCCTTGGCTTGCATTAATTAGGTAGAGGAGAGATTAAAAATTGATATAATAAGAAGAATGGAAGAGGAGAGATTACAAATTTATATAAGAAGACGAAATATCTAAAATTATGCATGTGAAATTCATGAACATAGTGAGGTTAAAAGTCCAATGACGATGGGTGGCAGTCGGTTGTAGACAACAGAGTGTCGAGAGTCAATGCTATTGTTGGAGTAGTATGCATTGACTTTTGTATTTGGCTTCACGTTTAACACACTTTATAATATGATAGGAGAAATGGTTATAAGAGATATCGAAAAAGATCAAAGTAGCCATATTTTGCAATTCTTTAGGAATTTCCTCCTCAAGTGATTTATGGATACATTCACATAGTTGAGAATGAGAATCTTGACAATTTCCTATGGGATGGGACCACTGAACTCCTTCCATCTAACACCAATGTGTGTCAGAGAAATATAGTTTCCAATTACCTAGGAATCATATTATAAAGCCTATTTTTACTCAAATCCATAAGTTTAGTCTTCCCCAGTTGACCAACTACTGGTGGAACATTTCCTATTGATTGATTTCCTTAGATCATGAGTTCTCAGATTATATAACGTACTAATCTCCGTAGGGATCATACCATAATTTTTTCTTTTATTGAGATAGATCTTTTCAATATTCCTCTATTGGTCAATCTCTAGTAGTAAATAACGTGCTAATTGATTTCCATGGATGAAAAGAAATTGCAAAGAAGGTGACTTACATATGGATGAAGGAAGAGAGCTACTAGGATGATTATTGGAAATATTTATCCATTATAAAGTGGAGGATACATTATTAATTTTTTCTGTTATGCTCCCATTAAGATAATTGTCCTACAATTTGATCCAAAAGAACATGGGTAAATATAGCAAGTTTGCAATGATTGAACCATTCAAATAATTTCCCCCCAACAAGATATATTCTAGAGAATTGCATGTGCCAAAAGAGTTAGGAATCAAGCAAGAGAATAAAATATTCTTCATGTTTAAAAGAAATGTCCTTCTGCCCTTGTAGAGATTTGAAGGGATTGGACCCGACAGTTTGTTGTCAGAAGCGAAGGCTTCTAGTAGCTCTCCATCATTGCTTAGTTGATGAGGAAGGAACCCTATGAAATTGTTCCCCGAAATAGATAAATAATCAAAATTTAGAAAGTCCACAAGGAAAGATGAAATTTCCATACAGTCTATTACTGGATAGGCTCAATTGTCTCAACAATTTCAATGTGGTGAGTTATGTGGGTATTTCACCGAAGAGATCAGGCAAGAGAATAAAATATTCTTCATGTTGAAAAGAAATATCCTTCTACCCTTGTAGAGATTTGAAGGGATTGGACCCGATAGTTTGTTGTCAGAAGAGAAGGCTTCTAGCAGCTCTCCATCATTGCTTAGATGATGAGGAAGGAACCCTGTGAAATTGTTCCCCGAAATAGATAAATAATCCAAACTTGGAAAGTCCCCAAGGAAAGATGGAATCTCCATGCAGTCTATTGCTGGACAGGCTCAACTATCTCAACAATTTCAACGTGACGAGTTATGTGGGTGTTTCACTGAAGAGATTATTAGAATCAAGATCCATTTATTCTAAGTTCATGAGATTTGCAAGCTTTAAGGATATTTTTCCACTCAAATTTTCTAACCAAGCTACGAGAATCCACATTCTTTATCTTCCCATACTCACGGGGAATGCTTCGCAAGAGGTAATTAAATATGAGGTCAAATTTCCTAAGCTTCATTAGATAGCTCAAATCTAGCAGCAAGTCCCCTAACAATTTATTGTGAAAGATACCAAGGACCTTTAGGTTCCTTAATTTTGATATGCCAAAGGGGATTTTTCCATTGAGGGAGTTATTGAAGATGTCGATCAAATGGATTAGTACTAGATTTGTGACATGAGTAGGGAATGGACCTGCAATACCCATAAAAGAGAGATTTAGAGCCACTCTTCAAGATATACAGTCACATTGGATGCCATTATTGTAATATCCCCTTTCTTGATATGGTCAAATTGGATGGGATCTGCCCACGAAATTTACTATTGTATTTTTCCATGGTATAAACCCATGGTATTCACCTTTGATTTTCGAGGGAAAATAATAAAATGAGGTTCTAGAGAGTTGATCAAACCTTTAAAATGGGACAAAATATATGCATTTGGATCATTCTGATTTATCTATCCTATTGTGTTTTCTTGAGAACTTGGCATGGCTAGTTCCATTTTTTATTCCGGGGTGAAAACCCTGTGTTGAATTTTTATGGTCGATCCATCCAGGTTGCACAATTGAGCTTCAGTGTCTTAGATCATTCTTTTAATGAGCATCCATGCATGCCATTCATAGGAGCTTCAGTTTTATTGTATGGGCATGTATTTTGTTTTCAGCTAATAATATAAATAAGAGGTTGCATTTCTCTAGATCCCTTTTGTTCTATGTTTGGCTTGTCATTATTTCATTTAGAACACTAAACTATTCTAAATCTATTGAATATCTAGAAATTTGGGATCTTACAATGGTATCAGAGTTGTTTATCTTACCAGCCTGAGGGTTTTATACAGGTATCTTTAGTGTGATTTCTTCTCACCCTAGCCAACATCTTCCAACTTTAGTGATATCTATTATCACCCTAGTTTGGTTCTTATTTTCCAGTTTTCCTATAGCCATACCAAATATATATATTAGGAAGGCCAAATAATTCTATTACGTCCAAGTAGGATAAAGCCATTGCCACCATGATAGAGGATGCAATAGTAGATCAGACAACTTATTCCTCTTGATGCTAACTGATGGAGTTATCATTATTCAAACTTGGGATCAGTGCAGTAGTTTGGTAGGTTTTCTCGTTGGGTCATAAAGAGTTCATGGACCATGTCACTATGATGAGATCACACCAAGGTTGAGGTGCACAGGCCTTAGGTGAATCAAGTTCAACGCCACACTGACCAAGCCACCATGGGAAGAAATGCATAATCGCATGGCCACATCGGAACTCCATTAGATTGGAGCATGGCATCATTGGATCTGCGCATATGCAGAGAACGTGGTCACTGGATCAGACTTGTACAAGCTATTGGTTCAGATCAATGCATAGATTTGGAAACCTGAATAGGTGGAGGATGTGGCCAAGAACCTTTTTGTTGGCAATATTCACTTCTATAGGGCCATAGGGTTTTGATCCACCATTTGAAAAGAAAAAAAATATAGCCATGACAAGTATTGTTGTTTTGTGCTGTGAGCAGGATGCTGAAGCTATAGAAGGAAGAGGATCATTAGATACTCACTGTCGAGGGTTATCATTCTTCCAATCAGTTGAAATCCTAGTATGAAATATGGATACAGTGTTTTAAGCCATCATGTGATGCAGAATCGAATCCTGATGCTATTTATTTGGCACATGTGCTTGGGTATTCCAATTTATTAATTTTTTTATCCAATAAAATGAAATGAAACAAGAACCATGCATTAAGAGTTTTGAAAGTTTGTTTCCTATCTTTCCATATTTTATGTTGTGGAATTTTACAAAGTGGAGGCATTATCAATCTGTGTTTGTAAAGGCCATACATTTAGCTTATTGGTTGACTGAAAGCCATCATGTCAAGGCTGATAAATCATAAGAAGTGGAGGATGACCACCCCCACAACGCATCTCTTTGGAGGTTGAGCAAACTGATCACCCATACTTATGCAAACAACTGTGGAATAGGTTAGAATAGTCATGGATCAAGATCGAGCCATATGTGTCTGTTCGTTGAACATGGGATGCTATACCCCTCATCATGAATCTATATGAGTGAAGGGATGTTTGAGTCAACATAGACATCTTTTGGGTAGGGTTGCATTCGCAACTTGGGTCATCGGAATTGCAGGTGAATAGGACATACCTCGGGTCATGAAGTTCAAGCACATTATTTTAAGGTGAACTTTCTTGAAAAATCAAAAAGACATCAACATTTTGGATTGAAAAAGAGTGAGCCTGCGGGCCCCATATATTTGCATAGATTGAGGCTATATCTATTGAAGGGTCGATAAGCCACACCAGGGTTGATTCACGGTCGAGATACTGTCATAACATAGAGACGCATTTTC
The DNA here is from genome assembly GCA_000404065.3 of Pinus taeda. NCBI lineage: Eukaryota > Viridiplantae > Streptophyta > Pinopsida > Pinales > Pinaceae > Pinus > Pinus taeda. Next base: position 7,513 of record APFE030423433.1, on the reverse strand, counting down.
TAAGGATCCATCACCGAGGAATGGTCTGATTTGGTCTTCGTGGTAAGGGTCACTAGTAACATCGACTATTGTGTCATACCCAAAGATTGGTTGTGGATTGGTTGTGACAATTATTACCTTGAGGTCAGTCCTACCAGAGTGGGAAGGACTAAGTTGACACTACCATCTTCTTAGTCTCAAATTAGAGTTTGGGGAGTGATGGGCTAGGGTTGAAGGAGCTGAACACCTGTGTTGTCGATCCAACCAAAGTCTACCCATATTCGTCTATTGGGACACATAGCATGGTAAGATAGTTGAGCTATGGGCCTCACATGCACCCACAGAAACTCCAAAGAGGTGAGAAAGAGAGTCAAAATAATTGAAATTTAATTGTTTGGGATCGTAATTTTGACTTGGTGATGGGTATTGGCAGAATATATTTAATGGTGTATGGTGTTGGAGAGGTTTATTAAAAGTAAAGTGAATTGATTATTTTAGTGAGGTAAAAATAAATCTGGGTGTAAAATAGCTTGGAAGGTATTTTTCATATTTTATGTCCAATTTATGGATAATATAGCACACTTATGATATATATCATCCTTAAATTAACAGGAGCGAATTCAGAGGAATAAATTGTTGCAAGTCAAATTGCAAGTAGATTGAATATTTATTAATTGTTTCCTTTCAAGCCTAGTAGAGATGAACATTTCAAAAGGCTGTAAATTGATTTTTTTTTTTAAACAAGGGAGGCTAAGTATTAAGATCCATTAATGCCAATCCATAATGTCATCATTTTACTTTTGGAAGCACCTCAGGAATTGGCATGGTAATACATCAGTCGGTCCTCTGGGCTACAATACTCTGGAGGATAAAAAGTGGCAACAACTTACAGATCAAAACCAATAACAAAACAACAGGCCTTTCTCTCATAAGGTCCATGCTTTTTTTCAAAAGTCAAAGGACATACAGAAGGAAGATGTAAAAGGAAAGTGTCTCTTTAAACATGGATCCAAATTGCAGTATACAAAGTTTGAGGATGTAATCTTATGGTTGGACACATCAGATTTGTTTTTGTCCCCAATTACGCAATCAGATTGGAAAAGGTTAGGATGGGCCTTGGAGCCATCAATGATTTCTTTGAAACAACCCATGTTCTTGGAGCATCCTTTTGAAAATGTTAGACTCACAGTTGCCTCGTGTCTCAGCAGGACCATATCTTTACCATTGCCACTACCACCTTACAACAATGATATCATGTGGGAAATATTGCAATTGATAGTGGAAACTCTTCAAAGGTTGAACAACATGATGCATCCTGATTTTCAAGAGAGGCACAAAATCTTAGAACTCATGGCAGAGTTTAGATTTGGTACATTCATGCTAAATCTAGAGTGTGACGAGTTGATATTTAATTTGCTCCAAAATTTTTACACCAGTATTACATCAGATCATTCAGACCATGTCAATGCATGCATGCAAAATATTGTGTCCCTGTTCTTAAAAGGAGATGTCGACGTATATAAGATACTAAGAGCCAAATTTTTTACCATTTGGGGGAAGGAACGAATTGTATCGCTAGTTTCCTATGATCTAGTTGAGAAGTTAGTCATGCAAAACAAAAAATGTTCTTAGAAGGGTGCTAAATAACGAGTTCAAAAGGATTAATGGAGGAAGAAAGAACAAAACTTGTAGCAAGAATTAGATAAGGAGGAGGGTACTATTGTTTATCTGCAAGGGACCTTGGACCCTTAACCATTCATTTCTAGGTAATAGAAAGGAGGCAGCAAAGATAGAATAAGAGGAGATTCCTTCATATCATGGGGAATCTTCTATAGTTGGGTCTATTGATCTTCAGGATGGTGAGCAGCAAGATGATATTATTCAGGGAGACTTTCAAGACGATAATCATTTGGAAGTGCATGAGGAAATTATACCTAATGGTATTGATGAGGTAGATTCCTATAAAACTGAGTCCATAGGTCTCCAGGGGGATCTCCATAAATAATATCAACAATCAAGTATAGATAGAAACCCACCATTGCATCTATGTTCGACAATTGGAGAGGATGAATAACATATCATCTTCACAAATGGAGGATGCCAGGGAAATTTGAGTGAGGATCCAAGAATAGTGAACCAACATGATGAGCATGAGCATGAGGATAAACACCATAGACATAAAATGAAAAATGAACCATCCCTAGAGAGTCGGTCAAAGGCTCAAGTTGGATTTTCAACCTTTGGGCATCTAGTGCAGATAGATATAGAGACATTCAACATGGCACCAAAATTTTGAGTAGAGGAATTTCGAGAAAATATCATTCATTTTAAAATATATTTTACGAAGCTGAAGTAGAAAGTCTAGGTAGTCTGAGACACTTCCTTACAAGAGAATAGGAAAATTGAGGAGTGCATAAGAGTATGTGTAGAATCACTGACCAAGTTGTCTAGTGTTGAGGAGAAACTCAAGTCCCTCACAAGGAAGCAAGAGGAGTACAGTGGGGAGTTCCATAACAACCCTCTACAGGAGTACATAGATAAGGCTTGCAGTACTACCAAACCACCTCTACACATTGAGGAGAGCAGGGAAAAATTATTCAAATCGATCATTTTGAGTGGTAGGGTAAGGCAAAATGAGTGGGACATCAAGCAACATCAACATAGTAGATTTGTTCCATGTATTCATCCTTCCCACAACATGGATTGGTGAGAGATTATGAGTTGGTACTCTATTGATGGGATGATTATTAGGAGGACACTCTTAGCCAAGGGAATATCACAACATGGGATCTTAGGTACAGTTAGTCATGCAAGAATGAGGTAGTATCATAACACACAGGTCCTAATACTTAGGTGGCATTGGGGTCCAGGTAAATCTATTGAGGGCAGGATTAGTCGAAGGATTGTTTGGAATCTAGGATTTGAAGGATCCATTCAAGATAATTTTGCATGGAGGCATGGGATAGCACACTAGTTTGTAGGGGATCCTAGTATCAATGTATGAATTCTTCTATTTTGTATAGAAGTGGATTTCTCAATAACAAGAAGTCTTTGGGTTGGAGGATTTTTTATATCCATTATCTTGATATGGTCAAATTGGACTGGATCTGCCCATGAAATTTACTATGGTATTTTCCCATGATATTTGCCTTTGGTTTTCAAGGGAAATAATAAAATAAGGTTTGAGAGAGTTGATAAAGCCTTTAAAAGGGGATAGAAGCTAGGCAATTGGATATTTCTGATTTATCTATCCTATAGTGTTTTCTTGAAAACTTGGCATGGCCAGTTCCGTTTTTTATCCTGAGATGAAAACCCTATTGTGAATGTTTTTGGTGGATCCATCTAGGGTCCACAATTGAGCTTCAATGTCTTAGATCAGAGTTTTAACAAGAAACCGTGCATGCCATTTGCAGGAGCTCCAGTTTTATTGTATGGGCATGTATTTTGTTTTCGGCGAATAATATAAATAAGATGCTGCATTTCTTTAGATCCTTTGTGTTCTATGCTTGACTTGTTAGTATTTAATTTATAATACTAAAATATTCTAGATCGGTTAATTATTTAGCGATTTGGGATCTCACAATTCATCAAGTTTGATATGCTAGAGGGGAGGCTTCCAGTGAGGGAGTTATAGGAGATGTCGAGGACCTTGAGGTTCCTTACTTTTGATATGTTGGAGGGGACTTTTCCATTGAGGGAGTTATTGAAGATGTTGACCAAATGGATCACTACCAGATTTGTGACACGAGTGGGGAATGGACTTGAAATTCTCATAAAAGAAAGATTTAGAGCCACTATTCAAGCCACACAGTCACATTGGATGTCATTCCATGAGTAGTGGGTAAAGTAATTGGAGGCTTTTCAATTATCTAAGGCATGTTGAGGATCAATAATTTTTTCTTTCTTTTAAATGAGCACTACAACATCTCCATGGAATGAAGAATTAAGGAAAACATATGATGGGACTAAAAAAAGGGCAAGGAGGAACACAAAAAAGTGCAAGGCAAGTTTTGGTACCCTCATCTTCCAATGGATGGAAATACACAATTGATAATGATGTTATTGGCACTGAAACAAAAAAAAGGTCCAATAATTACAATCTACCCTATTAAAAACCAAGATGGTACGGACCCCAGAGGTGCAAGGAAGTGACAACGTGCAAATCTACTAAATAGTTTCTATAAAATTATAAAAATTAAGATAACAAAAGTGAGGTAACAAGAAAAATAAAAGGAGATGTTGACCTTAGCATGGTTGGAAAGGAACAACAACCACATGAAAATAGAAAACCAGATCTCACAATAGATTGGATCTCAATCCTAAAATTGATGCATACTCTTGCTGGGGTGGAAATGCATTGAGGGAAAGCTTGCCAATTTCATCAATGACCACAATAATGAGATCCTTTGCTTCAAGACAAACCATATAAGCACATCCCTGACATTAACTAGTGATGGGACATTTACTTATGAGGATGCGGAGAAGGTAGTACTTAAACTCTATGTTTTCAATTTTGAGTATGGGCTAGGTCCACTTGAAGGAAGTGATAGGATCATACACGAGTTCATATCCCATATGAAGTTACTCAAAGGTTGAGTATTATTGAAGAGGAATAAAGATTAAATGAAACAACTATTGATAAACAACATTGTGATGTTATTTTTTTTGAGAGATTCGAGAGGATTGAATGAATAGGGTATATCACCACAATAAGAACAAGGAAGCATCTGAGATGATTTATGAGGACAACAACACTTTTCATACAACAACGAATAGTAAATTGATAATAAATATCATTAGTTGATGTCACAAAGATCAGAACGCCTACTCAAAAAATAAATTGCCAAGGGATTATAAAATAATAATTATGATAAGTGGCCTCTTCTTGTCAAAGATGCTTAAGATCAATTCGATGAGAAACTTTTACTTGTTTGAGAAGACACTAAGCTCTGTAGGACATAAAATTTTGATATTAGAGATGTTGATAGAATAGTTTATGATGACCATCTTATTGGCATGCATGTGGATGGCTCTTATCAAGACAATAATAAGTGTTGCGAAGGCATGTCTTGTGGTTTAGAACCGAGTGTAGACTGTAGTGACAGCTTGGATCAAGCTCCTCTAGTAGGTTTTAGACATTCCATTACTTAAAGGCATATAATGTGAACAACACTATTTGATTTCTTTCTTTGTGATTATCCTAGAATTTTGATCATGTTCCTAGCAACATTTTATCTATAAAATCAATCCATCTTGTTTGCCCCTTATTTTTGGAAAACAAAAAACACATGGAATAGCCTTAATTGAAAGTCAATGGAATGATGCAACATGCAATTCAATTATATTTTCATGTATGTTTTGTAAGGTAGTTCTGATTCATTTCTCTTATATATGGATATTTTCATAACGATATCAATCATTAAATAAATTGTTACGGTAAAACTTTGTACCAAAATATTATAGATTTATATTTTCATACTTATATATTATGAATTCTTGTATTTAATTGTTCTTCTTATATGTTCCTTATTAATGGAAATCTCAACCGTTCATGTCCCGGTAGAGGAAATTTCTTATTTTGAACTACTACCACCTCAATTAACTGTCTACTAGAATCTTTAAGGATAAAAATAATTGTTCATTTAATCCTACAAATGGAGACATAAATGAATCTTAAATTGTGTCTTGTATTTGTAAACATCTCTCCAAATGATTTTGAAGGCCTTTATATCATAAAAGCGAATAGATGTAATTGTATTTGAATGGAAATTATAACTATGTTGAATTGGTTGCGGACAAGTCTTTGATGGATTTGTTTCCTTATATTTATTTATGGGCCCATTAAATATATTTACTTTTTAAATTTGCTATTTGAAAATTCAAGTGCATGTCAAAGCAAGAACCGAGAAATCTCTGTTTGAAGCCATATGGATAGTTTGAGAAATTTTTATTGTCACCTTTCAACAAATGAAATGATTTGTATGAGATTAAATCAAAGGATGAGATCAAGGGAGATGGCAATGTGTAGTCGAGTATGAGAGTGATATAGAGTCTCAAGCTTTAATTTCCCTCTTTCTCATGTGGCTTCTTACCACAAGAGAGAAGCGCTTGCGATGTACTTTTCATTCAATCCCACTGGAATTCAGATTTTTGGATGGAATGTGGACCATGGCTTGATGAATACATTACAATTGTGAAGCTATCTTGATAACTTTGGTTTTTGGAAAAACTATCCACAGTTTAGGGTTACATTGATATGGTTACACACCATTGTGTGTTTTTTTTCATGATGAGATAAGTAATTAATGATTTGATTGAAAAAGTATCGGTAACATTATTTTGTCGAATCCATGGTGTTATTGGGAATCAAATATTGTATATATATGCATATATTCCTACTGAAATCAAAGTAATACTAAATACCTCCTAATTAAAATCTTTCATAACAATGTTCAGGACATTCATGCTAAGAGTTCTTACTTTAATCAACATGGCTTTTGCTGTAAGAATCTTTTTGTTGAGAAGAGAAACATTTGACATGGGAAGGTTGATGAGATCTATAATTATCATTTGGAAACTCAAGAGTGGCTCCAACCTCCATTGGGAAATCTTTGCGTGATCAATCTTTTTTCTAGCTCTTTGAAGTTGCCCTCTGAATTGTATTGACTTGACTGGTAAACACAACTATGTGAAAACTGGTCCATTTTTCTAGACCTTCCCAAATATTAAATTCCTTCCATGTGTCTTTGAAAATTTAAAGGCAATTGCTAATTATTAGTTTTATATCTTACTCATTTCTTCATTTATAATAAATTTTCAAAATGTCATATGAGAATCTAAAATTAATAGTGTTGACAATTTTCTTCCTGTAAATGGTACTTTTGATAGGATTTTGTTTGAATTGTTAAAATTCAATGTATCTCAACAATCGTAAGGATATTCCCTAACCCTATTCACCTATACGACACCATTATGACAAACAGTTTGCTAACAAGTTATGAAATAAAGGAGAATTTTCCAAAAAAAATAAGTACCTCAGTTTTAGTGTTGCTGTAAATATCCAGTGACGAGTCGGAACATAAAGTGCGTTGGTTTCACTCAGGCAAATCGACAGTCAAACCCAACTAAATTCTTTCTCAGCCCGTCAACATTTTTATTTGATATGATTAAAACTAATACTAAATTTTATGTGTTTAAGATTTGAAAGTCTTATTATGATTTTCCTACATCTATGTGGTGACATAGAATGACTATATTGGTGGTGATCATAATAGCCATTATCGAGGTACTGGCCAAAATTGAGAGTTGTGTGTGTTTGTGACCATGTCTATTGGTGCATTTTCTTGAGTTATTATTTTTGGTGTCATGGGTTAACCTTAGAAAAGTAATAGTAGGACTCGTACCAAATCACAGAGCTTTAGGATTGCTTTGTATTAGAGTTTGTTAAACTACTAAGGGTTTGAATCACAAATTTTCACTAATTTGTTGTTTATTGAGCTGAGAAGCTTATTTTACAACTTAGTACCAGAAAGAT
>APFE030423426.1:0-13463 GCA_000404065.3 Pinus taeda | reverse complement strand
GGTGGAGGCAGATGAGGAGCATGGAGAGGAGGAGGAGGGGCAGGTAGGTGGAGGCAGAGGAGGAGCATGGAGAGGAGGAGGAAGGGGAAGAGGAAGAAGAAGGAGAGGGGGAAGAGGCAAAGGAGGGTGGGGAAGGAGGAGGTGCAGGAGGTGGAGGATGGGGAGGAGGGGTAGGTAGTGATGAAGGAGGAGGGGGAGGTGGTGGGGAAGGAGGACGTGTAGGAGGTGGAAGATGGGGAGGATGTGGAGGAGGGTAAGCAGGAGGAGTGAGAGGAGGTAGTTGAGGAGGAGGCGAAATAGGAGGGGAAATAGGTGGAAGAGGTTGTGGGGGAAGAGGTGGAGGAGGTGAAGGTAGGAGGGGGAGATGATGGGGAGGAAAACGAGGTGGGAAAGGAGGATTAGGGGAAGGGAATAAGGGAGGAGAGGCATAGCAGGAGGAGGCGGAGTTGGAGGAGGCGAGAAAGGAGGAGGGGCAAGAGGTGGAGGGGTGGTTGTGAGAGGAGCGTGGGAGGCAGAGATAGGAGAGGGGGAAATGATGGGGGAAGGGGGAAGGGGGGCGCAGGGGGAGGGCTAGGGTGGTGCGTGCAGGGCGCAGAGGACAAGGAGCTACGAGAGGAGGAGGGGGAAGAGGCCAAAGACACATCAGGGGAAAAGGAAAAGGAAGGACGGGGGAGGAGGAGGCAGGGGGGGATGAGGAGGGGGAGGCAACAAGAGAGGAGGGGGCAGAGGTGGAGAAGAATGGGAGGAGGATGAGGCTACAATGGAGTAGGTTGAGGGGGAAGAGGGGTAGGGAGATGGAGGTCGAGGAGGTTGGGGAGGAGGATAGGGAGGATGGGGAGGCGGGGAGGTGGGGAAGGAGGTAGGGTAGACGGGAGGATGGGAAGGTAGAGGAGGGAGGGGGAAGGAGGCATGGGAATGTGCTAAGGAGGATGAGGCGAAGGAGGCTTTTTTCCCCCTCTTCACCTCTCGCTCCCTTTTTCCTTCCTATTGCTTTTGGAGAATTCGTTCATTCTTGTTCTTTGGAAATCTCCCCTCCACGTGAACAAATTCTTTTTAAAATGATATAACATGCTTAGGGTTTAGTGTTTGTGATTTGGCCTTCGGGATTTATTGTTTAGGGTTTATAAGAACTTAGTAAATTCTTTTAATAAAGACTTAAATAAACACTCCAAAATGATTTTTATACTGTTATAAAATGCTTAGGGTTTACTTTTTTGGGTTTTGATTTTGGGTTTTATGTTTATAGTTTAGGTTTTAGAGCTTATAACAAATTAGTAAATGCTTTCAATAAACACTTAAATAAATGTTATAAACTAGTTTCTAAAATGTTATAAAATGCTTAAGATTTAGGGTTTAGGGTTTAGGGTTTAGAGATTAGGGTTTATAACACTTGAGTAATTGTTTTTAATAAACACTTAAATAAAAGTTACGAACCCCTTTTTAAAATGTTATAAAATGCTTAGTGTTTATGGTTTAGAGTTACAGGTTTGAGGTTTATTATTTGTGGTTTAGGGTTTAGGGTTTAGGGTTTTGAATTTAGGGTTTATAACACTTTCATAAAATCTTTTAATAAACACTTAAAAACTTTACAAAACGCTTTTTAAAATGCTATAAAATGTGTTGCATTTACGATTTAGGGTTTAGGGTTTCGGGTGCAGGGTGCAGGGTTTAGGGTTTGGGGCTTAGGGTTTAGTGTAGAGTGTTTAAGTTTTATAAAATGCGTAGGGTTTAGTGTTTAGGGTTTAGGGTTTAAGGTTTAGATTTTAAGATTTATAACACTTTAGTAAATACTTTTAATAAACACTTAAATAAAAGTTACAAAACACTTTTGAAAATGTTATAAAACTATTAGGGTATAACGATTAGGGTATATGGTTTAGGCTATAGGTTTTAGGGTTCAGGGTTTATGGTTTGGGGGTTATGGTTTATAACACTTTATTAAATACTTTTAATAAACACTTAAATAAAAATTACATAACCATTTTTAAAATGCTATAAAATTTTGAGGGTTTAGGGTTTGTGTTTTAGGGTTTAGGGTTTAGCGTTTTATGTCTAGGGTTTAGGGTTTAGAATTTAGAGTTTAGGGATTATAACAGTTTATTAAATGCTTTTAATAAACATTTAAATAAAAGTTACAAAACACATTTTAAAATGTTATAAAATACTTAGGCTTTAGGGTTTACAGTTGAGGGTTTAGGGTTAGGGGTTTATGGTTTAGAGTTTAGGGTTTAGGGTTTAGGATTTAGGGTTTTGGGTTTAGGGTGTAGGGGTTAGGGTTAAGCATTTGCGGTTTAGGCTTTAGGGATTAGGGTTTACAGTTTAAGGTTTATAACACTATATAAAAGGCTTACAATTTAATTTTTAAGGTTTTAAATTTGGGGTTTAGGGTTCTTTGTTTAGGGTTTATAACACCTTAGTAATTGTTTTAATAAACACAAATAAAAGTTATAAAACACTTTCTAAAATGTTCTCAAATTCTCAGGGTTTCGTGTTTAGGATTTGGGGTTTAGGGTTTATGGTTAAGGGTTTATGGTTTATGGTTAAGGGTTTAGGGTTTAGGTTTTAGGGTGTAGGGATGAACCATCCCAACTTAAGTGGGTATCCGCTGCTACATATTACACGTAATGCATTCATCTTATTGACCATCGAGGAGTTATGAAGAAAAATAAATAAAATAAAATAGGTTTATAGAGAAAGGTGGAAAAACAAAGGTCATGGTATCTCATGTACCACAATTTTCTCCCTCCTACACTCACATACCCAAGTATGGTCTTCCCTTATGATAGATACTCATAAAATTATTAGGGTTTATGGCTTAGGGATTAGGATTTGGGGTTTAGGGTTTAGGATTTATGGTTTATAATATTTTAGTAAATTCTTTCAATAAGCACTTAAATAAAAGTTACAAATAGTTTTTAAAATATAATAAAATTCTTAGGCTTTAGCATTTAGGGTTTAGGGTTTATAACACTTTAGTAAATATTTTTAAGATAGACTTTGGTTTTGGGGTTAGATTTAGGGTTTACTGTTTATGGTCTACAACATTTTGGTAAATTCTTTTAATAAATACTTAAATAAAAGTTACAAAACAATTTTTAAAATGTTATAAAATGGTTAGGGTTTAGGGTTTACAGTTTAAGGTTTAGGATTTGGGGTTTGGGTTTAGGGATTAGGGTTTAGGTTTTGGTGTTTAGGGTTTATGTTTATGTGTTTAGGGTTTAAGGTTTTGTGTTTATGGTTTAGGTTTTGTAAAACTTGATAAATTCTTTTAATAAACACTTAAATAAAAGTTACAAAATTATTCTTAAACTATTATAAAATTCCAAGGGTTTATGGTTTAGGGTTTAGGGCTTGGGGTTTGCAGTTTAGGGTTTAGGTTGTTGGTTTTAGGTTTTGGGGTCTATGGTTTAAGGTTTATAACAATTTATTAACTTATTTTAATAAACACTTAAATAAAAGATACAAAATGATTTTAAAAATGTTCTAAAACGCCTACGGTTTAGGGTTTAGGGTTTATGGTTTAGGTTATAGGTTTTAAGGTTTAGGATTTATAAAACTTTATTTAGAGATTCCCCTTCTCTCCCCCTCCCATCTCTCCTCCTACCACCCCTTCTTTCTCTGCCTCCCTCCCTCTCCCTCTCTGTCTATCTCTCCCACTATCTCCATATCTCCCACTCTCACTCACCCTTCCTTTCTCCTTTCCCCTCCCTGGCCATATCCTCCTCTCTCTCCCATCTCTCTATCCTCCTCTCTCTCTCTCCCTATCTCCCTACCCTCCTACCCCTTCTCTCTCACCATCCCTCTCGGTCTCTCTATCCCTCTCTCTCCCCATCCCACCCCCTTTGTCTCTCCCTCCTCCTCCATTCCCCTCCCCCTCCCTCTCCCCTTCCTTGCCCCTCCCCTTCTCCCTCTCTATCTAGCTCTCCCTCTCTCTCTACCTATACCTCTCCCTCTCCCACTCTCTTCCCTTCCCCCTCTCCCTCTTCCTCTCTTTCTCCCTCTCCCCATCTCACTCTCTCTCCGCCTCTCCCCCTCCCACTCTTTGTTCCCCTCCCTGTATCTCCCCCCACCTATCTCTACCTCACCCTCTCCCTCAATCTATCCTCCTCTCTCTGACATCTCCAAACCTTTCTTTCCCCCTTCCATCACTCCCCCTACCACCCCTCCTCTCTCTACATTCCTCCCTCCCTTTCTCTCCCTATACCTCCCACTTTATCACTTCCTATCCCTCCCTCTCCCCTTCTCCCTATCCCTCCCTCTCCTCCTCCCTTGCCCCTATCCCTTTCCCTCTCTCTACCTCTCCCTCTCCCACTCTCTTCCCCTCCTCCTATCACTCTTCCGCTTTCTCTCCCTCTACCACCCTTTCTCTCCCTCTCCCCCTCCCCCTCTCCCCCCCCCGCTCTCTCCCCCCACCTTATCTATTCCTCCCCTCTCCATTGCCCTATCATCCTCTCTCCCCCATCTCCCATGCCTTCTCTCCCCCTCCCATTGCTCTCCCTACCACCCCTTCTCTCTCTGCATCCCTCCATCTCTCTTTCTCCCTCTCCTTCTCGCTCCCTATCTCTCCCACTTTGTCTCTCCCTCCCTTCCTTTCTACTTTTCCTTCTCCTTCCCTCTCTTCCTCCATTGCTGCTCCCCCTCTCCCTCTCTCTACCTCTCCCACTCTCTCTCCCTCATCCCCTCTCACTCTCTCTCTCCCTTTCCCAATCCACCTCTTTATTCCCCTCCCACTCTCTCCGTTAACATATCTCTACCTCACCCTCACTCTCAACCTATCCTCTTCTCTCCCCAAATCTCCCACCCCTTCTCTCCCACTCCCATCACTCCACCTACCACCCCTTCTCTCTCCACATCCCTCCCCCTCTCTCTCCCTCTCCCTCTCTCTATCTCTCCCACTATCTCCCTATCTCCACCTCTCTCTCTTCCTCTCCCTCTCTCTCTATCTCTCTCTCTCTCCCCCTCAATATCTCCCTTGCCCACCTATCTGTCTCTCTCTCCCTCCCCACCCCGTCTCCCCCTTCCCCTCTCCCTGATCCTATCCTCCTCTCTCTCCCTGCCTCCCTTCCCTGACACCCCTACTCTCTTCCCATCCCTCCCCATCACCCTCTCCATCTTTCTCCCTGTGCCTCTCCCTTTGTCTCTCCCTCTCCCTTGCTCTCCCCCTCCCTTGCCCCTTCCCCTCTGCATCTCTCTCTACCTCTCCTTCTCCCAATCTCTTCCCCTCCCACCATCCCACTTCCGCTCTCTTTCCCTCTCCCCCTCCCACTCTCTCTCTCCCTCTCCCCCTCTCACTCTCTCTCTCCCTCTCCCAGTACCCTCTCTATTCCCCTCCATGTCTCTTCCCACACCTATCTCTACCTCCCCCTCTCCTTCACCCTATCCTCCTCTCACCCCCATCACCCACTCCTTCTCTCCCTATCATCACTCCCCATACCACCCCTTATCTCTCCACCTCCTTACCTCTTTCGCTCTCCCCCTCTCCCCCCGCCTATCTCTACCTACCCCTCTCCCTCACCCTATCCTCCTCTCTCCACAATCTCCCACCCCATCTCTCCCCCTCCCATCACTCCCACTACCACCCCTTCTCTCTTTATGTTCCTCCCTCTCTCTCTTCCCATATCCCTTTCTCTGCATCTCTCCCTCTTTGTCTCTCCCTCCCTTCCTCCCTCCTTCTCCCGCTCCCTCCCTCTCCTCATCCCTTGCCCCACCCCCACTCCCTGTCTCTTTACCTCTCCCTCTCCCACTCAATTCTCCTCCCCCTAACCCTCTTCTTCTTTCTCTCCCTCTCCCCTTCTCACTCTCTCTCTCTCCCCCGCTCCACCTCTTTGTTTCCATCCCCCTCTCCCTCACCCTATCCACCTCTTTACCCAAATTTGCCACCCCTTCTCTCCCCCTCCCATCACTCCTCGTACCATCCCTTATCTCTCTGCACCCTCTCTCTCTCCCTCTTTGTCTTTATATCTCTCCCACTATCTAACTATCTTCCCCTCTCCCTCTCTCTCTCTCTATCTCTCCCTTCCCTACCACCTCTTCTCTCTCCCCCTCCTTGCCCATCTTTCTCTACCTCTCTCTCCGTGTACCTACCCCTTTGTCTCTCCCTACATTCCTATCTCCCTCTCCCTCTCTCGTCTCTTTTCCCCTCCCTGTCTCTCCCCCCACCTATCACTACCTCCCCCTCTCCCTCACCCTATCCTTCTCTCATCCTAGTGTTTAGGGTCTACAACATTTTAGTAAATTATTTTAATAAACACTTAAATAAATGTTACAATTTTCTTTAAATGTTATAAAATGGTTAGATTTTAGGGTTTACTGTTTAGGTTTTGGAATTCAGTGTTTGGGGTTTAGGGTTTAGGGTTAATGTCTTTTGTTAAGGGTTTAGGGTTTTGTGTTTATGGTTTATGGTTCATAACACTTTAGTAAATTCTTCTAATAAATACTTAAATAAAAGTTACAAAATTCTTCTTAAGCTATTATAAAATTCTTAGGGTTTATGGTTTAGGGTTTGAGGCTTGGGGTTCACGGTTTAGAGTTTGGGTTTTTCGGTTTAGGTTTTAGGGTCTATGGCTTAAGGTTTATAACAATTTAGTAAATTATTTTAATAAAAACTTAAATAAAAATTACAAAACGCTTTTAAAAAAATTCTAAAATGCCTACAGTTTAGGGTTTAGTTTATAGGGTTTAGGGTTTAGGGTTTATTGTTTAGGGTTTAGGGTTTAGGGTTTAGGGTTTGGGTTTTAGGGTTTATAAAACTTTATTAAGAGCTTGCCCTTCTCTCTCCCTCCCATCACTCCACCAACCACCACTTCTCTCCCCACATCCCTCCCTCTCCCTCTCTCTCCCACTATCTCCCATTCTCCCTGTCCATTCCTCTCTCACACTCTCTCTCTCTCTCCCCCTTTTCCTCTCCTTGACCCTATCCTCCTCTCTATCGATCTCTCTCTCCTCCTCTCTCTTTCCTCCTCTCTCTCTCTCCCTGTCTCCCTTCCCTCCAACCCCTTCTTTCTCCCCCTCCCTCTTAGTCTCTTTGTCCCTCTTTCTCCCCATCCCTACCCCATTGTATCTCCCTCCACGTCACTACACCTCTCCCTCCCTCTCACCCTTCCTTGCCCCTTCCCTTCTCCCTCTCTCCACCTCTCCCTCTCCAAATCTCTTCCCTTTCCCCTATCACTCTTCCTCTCTCTCTCCCTCTCGCAGTCTCACTGTCTTTGTCCCTCTCCCCCTCCTCCTCTTTATTCCCCTCCCTGTGTCTCTCATCACCTATCTCTACCTCCCACTCTCCCTGACCCTATCCTACTCTCTCCAACATTTCCCACCCCTTCTCTCCCCCTCCCATCACTCCCACTGCCACCCCTTCTATCTCTATGTCCCTGCCTCTCTCTCTCCCTCTCCTTCTCTCTCCCCATCCCTCCCCCTTTGTCTCTCCCTCCCTTCCTCTCTCCTTCTCCCTCTCCCTCCCTCTCCTCCTCCCTTGCCACTCCCCCTATACCTCTCTCTCTACCTCTCCCTCTCCCACTCTCTTCCCCTCCTCTTATCCCTGTTCCACTCTCTCTCCCTCTCCCCCTCTTTGTACCCCTCCCTCTCTCTCCCCCCACCTATCTCTACCTCCCCCTTTCCTTCACCCTATCCTCCTCTCTCCACCATCTCCCACCCCTTCTGCCCCCCTCCCAGCACTCCCCCTATCATCCCTTATCTTGTTGTTTCCCTCCCTCTCTCTCCCTCTCTCTTTACCTTCAATAACAACTTCATCTATTTCCAGGTCATATATCGTGTATTTCAAAAAAGTTGTGATCCTCATCAACGTATATAACGAAAAAGCATGAGATGATTTTCTTGAAATTCTCGTGCAAAGCAGTCCGGTAAAACATTGAGATTCTTTTCAAGAGAGCGGATCAACGTATAT
Organism: Pinus taeda; assembly: GCA_000404065.3. Lineage (NCBI taxonomy): Eukaryota > Viridiplantae > Streptophyta > Pinopsida > Pinales > Pinaceae > Pinus > Pinus taeda. The sequence continues at coordinate 5,563 of APFE030423426.1, read as the reverse complement.
AACCAAAAAACATGAGATGCGTTTCTTGACATTCTCGTGCAAAGCAGTTGGGTAAAACATTGAGATTCTTTTCAAGAAATTCTCTTCAGATTCTGAGTAAATTTGGAATGTGCTTGAATTTCTTTGATATTTGGTTAATGATAAATAGTACGTATTTTATGAAATAATCTTCACACACGCCTAATGCTTTTGGATTGTGGTTCAATTTCAATTTAAATTTAAAATGAAATTTTTGATACTTTGTAATTACAGTATTTTATCTAAGAATTTTGAGGAGAGTGAACTTGGAATGTGTGAGGTCTAAGAAGAGATCTTTCATATCCACGAATGCACAACTACTATTAGTTCACTAATGGGGAACCTCAGGGACCTAGCTTACATCGTGATAGGATATCTTTCATCCCCACGGATGCACAACTACTATCAGTTCACTAATGAAAGACCTCAAGGACCTAGCTTACATCGTGACAAGCTACTCGTGCGATTCACTAGTGCTAGAAAAAAATCATAGTGTATTCATATTCTAGGAGGCCCATACAATTGCACATAATTTGAGTAAACATGTTGCTTCAATATAACTTCAATGTAATATGAAGTCCATAAAATTGCAAATAATTTCAATAGAAACCTTTCACTAGTATAATATTAAGTGGGATTTACAAGAAACAAAAACTAGTAAGTCTGTCAAGTTGTGTATAAATTGAGTGAAAAATAGTTATTTGAATATAATATTGAGTAGCATTCACAGGACATAGGAACAAGTAATTTGTATTCATATTCTCTAGCAACTGTATCGGGCCAAGAACTATATTAATTTGTCTTTCTCACTTATAACGTGTACGATTCAATTCTATTGGAGATTGAAAGAACTATAATTTATGCTATCCAAAGTATAACAGAGATTAGTTAAATTGTAACATGCGAAAGCTTGTAGAAACATTTAAAATTAAATTTTTATGTTTCAAATTTGATGAGATATCCAATGTAGTTAATTAAAAGAAATTGAGAGGTATGTTGTTGGACAACAGACAAGCTATTGACTAGATCATGAACTAAGATCATGTTAGACATTTTATGATTAATGTAAGAACGTTTAGCTTTTTCTCATGGAAAAAAATAAAAAACAAAAAGTTTCATATAGTTTGAAGAATTATGTTTGCATTTTTTTAGTATTAGAGAATTTAAGATGATGTTGTTTATTAGTCTCTTCCTGGGACTAACAGTGATCGATCTATCATTGACCAGAGATTAATTAACTTTGACCAAGTAAAACTTCCCTTGCATGTTAGGTTTAAGCCAATGCTTGAAATATAATTTTATGCTCAATAGATTTTTATCCAAAGTTTGTGTTTCGACCTCTCACGTTATACTTTTCTGAAAACTTAGGCTAAAGAGTTTGGAGTAGCCTGTTCATTTTATACAGTGATTTTTTCGTGCCTTCATTTTATCCAAAGTTCATTTTATCCAAAGTCTAGTTGGGGCCTTCATTTTATCCAAAGTTCATTTTATCCAAAGTCCAGTTGGGGCCACTTTTTATTAAGATGAAACCACGTGTTAGGTTAGCAAAGTTAGAAAGGAAGCCAAGTGTTTCATGCATGTCACATCCAAAGTCCAGTTGGGGCCACTTTTGATTAAGATGAGACCACGTGTTGGGTTAGCAAAGTTAGAAAGGAAGCCAAGTGTTTCATGCATGTCACGTAGCTGTGGCTGAGCTTTCAAGCTAAATTGACTCTGGCCGCTTACCTTCTATGCTTGTTCCTTATTGTGTTCTTCTATTCCTTCTCTTTGTAATTTCGCAGGGGTTAATTCATTCAGCTCATCCAGCAGTCTCTGATACAGAATTCATCACGTTGATCCCCGATCTCATCAACCCTGGTTATACTGTTGCCCGCATGCTTCCTGGATCGAACGAAAGAACTTTGATCGGACGGGTAAGATCAGCGTTGCTGATTTTCTGCAATTATAGAATGATAAATTTCGGGTCGCAGATCCATACTACACAATAATTCTTTATGGGATTCAGGTGAATTGCAGAGGCGGTCCCGCTCCTGGCTGGGTGCACTCATTCGCTGTAGCATAATCAAGCATGGCTGCAATATCATCACCAGGGTATACAATGAAGTAACTTGCTGCGCAAGGGACATGTATATCATTGATGAGAATAGTCTCCATATCGACCACAATGAAAGGTTTCATTTCCTTACACCTAGCTGGGAGTGCCTTTACATAATTAGGATAATGAGGTTTCCTCGCCATTTTTCATGCTAATTATATTGTTTTGAAATTTTCGAATGTAACTTGTATTGTATATTTGGGCGCTTGTGTTTTCTCACATTGAACAGAGGCCTACTGTTTTGCACGAATTGACAGGTGATGATCATGTTTGGCCTGGAAATCTTATTAGGACCCGACATTGCAGGCTTAACTGCAAGCAACAGTCCGCTATTCATCGATCTCCCTGTTAATATGGTAAAAGCTTTCTCATGTAATTGCGTTACGCATGTTGAATTGAAGCTACAACATATTTGAGATGATGGGGAAAGGGCTGGACTAACATTGTTGTGAGTGAGTGAGAACAGGTGGGTTGTTTCTTCATCGGCTGGGTGGGATCAATTCTGAAGAAAGAAATAACGGATATATCACCATTGTTGGCGATAGGTCTCAGCACGGGTCTCATGGGAAGTATTACAACATTCTCTTTGTGGAACCAGTCAGTCATATCAGCCATCACCCACGGCTATTTTTTACAGGGCATATGTGCCTTATTTATGGGTAAGTTGGTCATTTGTAATTGCATGAAGAGAAAATAAGGCAATCTACAGCTTTAATGATAGAAGGCTTAACTGCAGAGTATGTTCTGGTAACATATATTTTTAATATTATGGAAATTAGAAGGTTTAACTGTAGAGTTAGAAAATATGGAACAACTATGCCAAGGCACAATGTTAGCCAGACGACACAATATCATTGTGTTAAATGTGGCGTTTTGATTTATATTTATTAATAGTAATTTTTCTATTTTTATTTTCAATTTAAATACTTTACTGAGTTATAATGGATGTTGGGGCTTTCTATCTGCTTCTTAGAGTGGTCAGTATCGATTCACAGTGTTTGTTCTAGAACAAGCATACTTTGTCCCTTTCTCTGTAACTAGTCAACATACCACAGGCCGATTTTACTGTAGCACGTCAGGACATGACAGGCTGATTTTATCGATGGAGACTTCTCTGGACATAAAATGTTCAGAAAATATTTATATTAATGACCACAGTTGATTGTCCAAGCCTGTTATGTTATACCAACTGTCTATTCCTAATTGGTCCAGTGACCAGGTAATATACTTGGGTTTAGATGCACATGAGATTTGGGCTCCATCTCACGTTGTAAAATTTATAATGGTCAAATTTTAATAATAACAGTAATTAGTAATTAATTTTAGTAAATGTTGATCATTTGATTAATATGTGAATATTTATATAATTATGAATTCCTACACTTGATTCAGAGTTTTTATTGTGTTCCATTTTCCAGTGGATTGTTACACTATGTACCAAGAATAAAATTATATTTGTTACAATCCAAGTTCTGGTAAAATTTATAATGGTCAAATTTTAATAATAATAGTAATTAGTAGTTAATTTTAGTAAATGTTGATGGTTTGATTGATATGTGAATCTTTATATAATTATGAATTCCTACACTTGATTCACGGTTTTTATTGTGTTCCATTTTCCACCGGATTGTTACACTATGTACCGAGAATAAAATTATATTTGTTACAATCCATGTTCTCGTAAAAGATACTTTTAATATTATGGAAATTAGAAGGCTTTTAGAAAATATGGAACAACTATTCCAAGGCATAATGTTAGCCATAGGACACAAGTCTACTCTATTTTATAGCTTGTTTTATAGCTTTAAAACAAATTAGCTTAAAGCAGATTCTATACGGTAGCAGTTTCTCGACAGTGGCTCCCTTGTTAATTAGGTGAACAAAGTATCGCTATAATACAACCTCTAATAATTGTAATATGTGTCATGATACACTCAAATAAGTTAACATTATATGAAACACATTTATTAACGCAGTTACATTAGTTAACTAATATAAGTTAAAATTTGTAAGTATTGATAAGAGTAAACCATTAATATTATTAGTCATAGTAAGAATTAATGGTAGTTATCAACATGAAAAAACTGATATAACCAAAAAAAATTATAGTGTAATTAAATTATGTTAGGAAAATTATTTTAAATTTAAATTATTAGAATATATTAAAAAATATTTCTATATAATAAATTAAATTTATAATATAATATTACAATATACTAAAAGGAAATAAATATGTATTACAACAAATTACAATGTAGTTGAAGAAATTGAAGGTAGATGTTGAATCATAATAAATAATTTCTTAAATTCAAAAATTTTAATGTAGCTATAATTTTAATATGGTCAATAATAGAAATAATAAATTACAAATTATTGTAAAAATATTCTAATGAGTTCCATGTATTGGTCCACTCTTTATTGTTCAATTATAAATGAGTAGTTGTTAGTGTCCACAACTAGCAAAACCACATTATTAAATGTTGTTGATATACACAGTAAGCTACAACTTAATATATACTATATTATAAACATATAATAATATTATAAGCTCACAAAGGATTATAAAATGCAACATCTTATTCATATTATAAACCCAATGGGTTATAAAGCACAACCAAATTAATAAATATGGTTAATACACACTCGTAAGCTATACCAATCACATACATAAACATATTAGTAAATGTAGTTGAAATATCCCCATAGGCATTAACTATAAATATTTAACATCCATATTAATATTGATAATGATAGATAGATATAAATAAAAGTAATATTATAAAAATAATAATTGTATTATATTATATTATTAAAAATAATCGCTATTATTATTATTTATTTTTAAAAATAACTGTTATTATTATTATTTATTTTTTAAAACCTATCATTATTATAAATCCAAGGTACTCATATTATTAACTCTTTGTATGATGAATCCTAATGACTAATATTATAAATCCTAGGGATTTTTAAAACCAAAGGATTATAAACACTAACAATTATGTTGTTAAAAAAGGGATCAACAATATAAAACAAATAGATTGATACTATAAACCCAATTGATCAATAAACCCAAAAGATGAACAATATATACCAAAAGAATTATTCATAATAATGTATTTATATATTATATATAAGTTTAATATATAAATATTATATATATAAATAAATATATTTAATCGCAACAATAATAAAATGTAAAACTAAACATAATAAACACTTATAAATATATATATTTGAAAAGAATAAAACATCATAGATTACAAATTTTGCTATCATATACTTCTAGACTGTGTTATTTATAATAAAATATTTGATGCACATTAATAGTAGCATACAAATATAACAAAGAAAAACATATGTGGAGATATATTTAAATAATAAACATTATTTCCAATAAGTCATTAAAACCAAATATTGATGTTGGTATAGACAACTATTGACTTAAAT
>APFE030423415.1:5971-36671 GCA_000404065.3 Pinus taeda | reverse complement strand
AAGCGCCCACGCGTGGGGTTTCTCATGGTATTTAGCCAACAGTATTGGGTTATCATGGTTTTGGTCCGTGGTATTGTTTATTTTATTATTTTTATTGAGCCCCATGATCCTTGATTTGTGGAAGAGCTTGCCTATATAAAGAAAAGGAGATCATTTGGCTTGAGCATCTTTGGAGTACTTGAATATCTTAAGATCTGATTTATTGGGTTCTCGGTTTTTAAAAGATTGATCTATAAAGGAGAAGTTTGAAGCGAATTTGCGAAGGGTGATCTCTTGAGCACAAGTTCAGATCTGAGCATCTGAGGTTATTTCAGCCCTAGTCCAAGGTACGCAGAGGCGCCGAAGGTTCAGTGCGTGGGTACGCAGAGGCGCCGAAGGTTTTGTGCGTGGGTATGCAGAGGCACCGAAGGTTCTGTGCGTGGGTACGCAGAGGCACCGAAGGTTCAGTGCATGGGTACGCAGGGCGACAGTGGTTCAGGTGCGTGCCCTCTGTAGCAGCACGCGGTGCGATTATTCTTTTGGGTGCGTACCTGCTGTGAAAGTACGCGGCGCGATTATTCTTTTGAGTGCGTATCTCCTGGGAAGTACGCGGCGCGATAGTGCCATTGGGTGCGTACTGTACGTAGATCAATGAAAGGAGCAGTGCGTGGCCACGCTGTCCAGAAGAAGGAGATCTGCGGGTATACGCAGAGAGGCAGAAGGTGAAGTGCGTAGCAACGCAAGCCAGTAAAGAGAAAAACCGCATATCTGTGTTAAGATCTTCTGTTGGTTGAATTTTTCTGTTGATAAGGTGCTCTGGGTTCTGTTCTGTTATTGTTGATCTGGTTATTGCAGCTGACTGTATAATTTACATGTACTTGATGATCATTTGATGTATATGGATCCAGTTTGAAAATTTATGAAAAGTGGTCCTTGAAAAGAAGTAGGGGGTTGTAGCTCCCTTCCAGGAGAGACTGGAAAACGAGAGAGAGTTGTAGCTCTATGCAGGTTGCAGCCTGCGTACTGGTAAAGGACTGCACCAGTACAAGACCATTGTAAAAGGAGTTTCTAATTTGAAAGAAGATAGAGACATATTGCAGCAGGTGGTGTTCACCCACATTGGGTTTCCACCTTATATCTGGTGTTCTTTGATGTGACTGTCTGTTTTTCTTGCTCATTATTTTATGGTACTGATATGCAAAAATAATTCAAAGTGTAAATAAGGAAGATTTGTTAAAAGAACTAGATAATACTGATTCACCCCCCCTCTGAGTATTATTTTCAACAATTATTGCTTCCCAAGCCTCTCTAGATGTGAGACCTTTGCAAACTCCTCACCTGGACATCAACCACCTAGTATTAGCATAAAAAGATTTTAAAATAAAGGATACTGCTTCCCAAACTTACCTTCTAAAGCTCCATTGCTGGAGTAAGGACATATTCCTAAAATAGAACAATGGCATCCACCTTTGGGAATCTAATTTACCCAAATATTTGTTTATGAAAGTACTCCCTTTCCCAGACATCATTCATTTCTTCCATACTTGATACATTCCTATCCAAAGAGCTATTGTCACCCCTGACCAGCAAGTGTTCTTTACCATCACTGCGAAACCTGTTAACCAAATGTTGCAGGTCTAACCAAGCCCTAATGAGACCCCACTATCTATTGGAGACTTGCTAAACCTATATGTCAAGTTAGACCTGGTCAAAATAGCCCATGTTTTCCAAACCTCCATCATAGAGGACTGCCATACTCCCACAAATAGTCCCACTTATCCTGCCACCATTTTTCAGAGAGAGGTAGACAAATTATTACCATGCCCTCATGCATCTTAGGATATACCATAGATGAGCATGTGGATGAGGTTGTCCTTGCCTTCCTCTCTGCTTTTAGCTCAGGCAAGCCTCCTGTTTTGATTTACAGCTATGCTTAGTTCATTGCAGACAGGATGCATGAAAAATTCACTAGACTACCAACTGAGAGAGTCTTCAAGTACTCTTATGTATTATTTCACATGTTTTTATATTACTAATCAGACAAATTCCCTATCGGCATCCAGAAGTTGGATATTAAAGGGAATCCAAGGTCAGTTATTTATTGGACACCCTTGATCCAGAAATACTCCACTGCATTCACTTTTAAGGATTTCATTGATTAATTTGTCCATCCAGTCATGAACATGCTAACCACTAGCCCTCAACCAAGAATCAACCAAGAGATCAAGAGGGTGTTATAGTTGGCCAAGAACAGCAAGGTGAGAGATTGGTCTTTCTACCAGAACCACATAGAGATTAGAATTTATGGATGCCAACTTTCCCCTTACAAACTACCCAAATACCTCCCTATGAGGATATCTACACTGGAATATTTTAGGTAGATCATCAATTCTGATGAAGTCAACTTCCTAGCAACTAGGAAGAAAACCCAATTTAAAATGAAAAATCAATCGGGCCCCTTCATTTGTAATAACAGAGAAGCTAGACTAGAGGTAGATAAGATTCTACAACAAATGAAATTTAGGAACAACTTTATGTGGCAGTATGACCCTTATGGGGTCATAAATAAGTTGAGAATCAAGGTCAAATTGGAACCTTTCATCCACCATCCTAGACCGGATATTGAGAGGTTTGCCAACCAATCAGAATGGTTGGAAAACACTCTAATTGACATGGATAACACAATAGTGGATGTATAAAATACACTGATTGATGTAGAGAAACAAATTGATGAAAGTTCTTTCCTGCATGTTCTAGATCTAGGGGAACCAATGAATATTCCTCCTATTTCACAAACCCCAGCAAATGAGGAGAGAAACCCAAAGAGAAACAGGGAGGAGGGTTCCAGTTCTTCTATGGAAACCACAGATGAGCACTTTGAGCTCAGGAAAAGGCCCAAGCTGAATCATGTAACTCAACAGAAAGAATCCATTGAATCAGTGGAAATCACTGACACTGATACAATGGTGGAAAGAAGCAAAGGCACAATTGCTTTAGGAGAAACACAACATCCATCAACATCTAACACTCAATTGATTGAGAGATAGCTCAGTGTTGAGGTTTATTCTTTCACCAGGCTAGCAGATAAGAAAAAATATATCAAGGACAGGTACAAGGAGATCAGCTTGAGAAATGAGAAGTTGAAGGCTGAAACATATGCCCAATACTTCAAACACACACCAACAAATCAGAGCAGGGTGATGTCAGCTTTTGACATCAAAGCAGGAAAAATGCAGGTGTCCTTCATGCAACCCACTATTAAGCAGCCAAAAACATTAGTTGACTACAGAAAAACTGACTTCGAGGTGTTGGCCAGGGATGTTCATCCCATTGACCAAATTGAATTCCAGAAGCAGGTTGGAGAGATGATCTACTCCACCTTGATAGGGAAGGCCATGGCTGCACATAAGCTACAGAGTTCATTAGATAACATTACAGCCTAATATAAATTGGAAAAGGCCTCCTCACAGGCCAAGGAAAATAGGATCAAGTCATTGGAGGAATTGGTAATTGAGCCAAGACATGATCCCAATGACATCAAAGTTGCTGAGAAATTGATCAAGAAGAAGAATGAGGACACTGCAGCTCTCAAAAAACAATTAAAACTTCCTCATTCAGAGAACCCACAGACAAAAGAGGACCTGGAGAGCCAAACACATCAGGAGGAGATGATGGACTGGTTTTACAATTAAATGATCAACTGAAAGAATTGGAAAAGGAGTTATATAGCTTGATACAGTTAAAATGAGCTAGTCTTGAGACTGCCCCTACCACTGTTATCCCAATAGTTACTACTACAATAACTTCCACTTTGGAAGCACCATTAGCTCGTATAGCTCCAATGGCAACAACACTACCAACTTCTACAGTGTCTACATCAGCAATAGGTTCAACATGTGATGAGGCAAGTAAGTTGGTCAAAGCAATGGAAGACATGTCCATTTAGACCACAGAAATGAACAAGCTCAAGGAAAAGGTAACCAGTCTAGAGACTGACTACAAGCTTGCCCAGATTATGCATAAAGAGGAAATACAAAAATCAACTAGAATGAATGAAAGAATAAAAAGCTTGGAGAAGGAATTGACTTTGAAGGAACCCCTTGGCCAAGCCAAGGAACAGTTGTGGGCCAATATCATTGACTTTGTCAATGATATTTGGCCATCCATCCAAGTGATTTTTGAATAGATTGACTTAGTTAGAGTGGCTACAAAAGCCATACAGAGAGTGAAGGTAGAACTGGGAGACATGCCAGGGGAAGCTACAAGGATCATTCACTTCCTCAACTCCAAAAAATAAGTATGAATTGTAGGAATTAGAGATACCAGATAGAAGTGGAAGTAAAAAGGGTCCTCACCAAGAGGAAATTAATGCTAAACCTTGAAGATAAGTGCCAATCCATGCAACTGGCTATAGACAGATTCATAGTTAAATTTGAAGTTTTAAGGCAAAAGGGTCTACCCAATCCCTTGGTAATAAATGACAAATTGATGCCACAAGAGGACTACAATAGAAAGATAAGAGAAGTGGCCAGAGTTAAGTAAATACTTCATCTATGAAGGGGATGCCAAATAGCAAGGTCCTATACCAAACTTTTGAGAACTTGTTTTACCTCCAGCATGAGGTAAAACATATTTTTGTGAATAAGCCCACTTTTACCAAGTACATGGAAGCAGATGAAATTTATAGGAAAATGATAAATATCCAATTACCAGATGCAGAAACATGGGATAAATTGAATGCCTTACTGTAGAAACACACAGTCAAAATGTAAAAATGTACAGTAAGATTAAAAAGCACAGTAAAAGGATAATGACAGGCCAGCCAGATAAAAGTGTATGAGGTGAAAGTGTATCAGTTGAACGGTCAGAGTGAAAATAACATCCAGTGTGAAGATCAAACAGAAAATCAGAGATTAAAAGGAAAAATATCATAATTTAAAGACATCACAACCTAATAAACAGGGACAATAAACAACAGTTCAATAGTTGTCTCTATCTTCTTGCATGAAGGTATTTATTTCTACTAGATTAATTCCCAAGACAGTTTGGGATATTTTGTAAATTATTTTTGTATAAATACTTCATAATTCGAAGTATTGAGTGTGGATTTCTATACATTTGTAGAGTTATTTTGATCATAAACCTAAGGGTTATTGTAATAAATCTTGCAATTCAACAGACTGGACCAAGTAATAAAGAGATTGCATTACAGGATTCATGTGTTAAGCTATTACAATGAAGTATTTTCTTTGTCAAATTTTGTTATTTTCTTATGCATTTCACAAACTTAAATCTCATCTAAAGTTGAATGAATTAACTGGAAATTTATCTTAAATTTTTTTTAAGTACACTCTGTTTTGAACAGTTGATCATTGCTATGTTTTCCTCTGATATCCGTATTTGAGAATCCTTAATTTCTCTCCCACCCCAGTTGATCTCTTTCACTTTCTTCATAATCCGGCCTAAGGAACCCTTAATTTCTCCCTGGATTCGATTCAAAACCACTTCACCATCCAGCCTTTGAGATCTGAAGTAACTCAGTTATCTTGCCTTGTAGACATTGTTTTTAGATCTTGATCCAGTCTTGTTTGCTTTACATTTGACCCCATAGCCCAATGGTAAAAAACATCCCTCTATTCATCTAAGTAAGTGATCCGACAACCAAATCCAAATCAAAACCCAAGTACAATCATAACCAGCCTAAAATCAATTAACTAAAAAAGTTAAACCATAAAGAGAGAGCCCTCTCTGAGCATTAGGAAGGCTAGATCCTAGTCTCGAAAGTTGGTTTGTGGTTACATCTAATCATTTCTTTCTTAAAAACTCTAGAGAAATATTGGAGTGATAACATATTGGCGACCATACTGGGGACTTCGATCCTCAGTGTAATAAAACTTTAAGGAAACCTTAAATTTCATCTTGTGCCCTTTAAGGTTATTTTTAGAGTTGTTATTGAAAAGTTAAAAACAATTAAAAAGTTAAAATTATGGCTCCCAAGAAGACTCACTATACCAGGGCAAATCCAGATCCAAACCCTGCTACAATAGTTGATGACCCTGATAGAATTTTAACAAAACCAAAAAAGGTAGAAACTCGAGCAAGTAGTAGACAGTTAGTTAAATAAAATTCACTCCCCGAGGAATTATAAACTTTAGAGGAAATTCCATTTGATTTGTCATTTGACCTCTAATTGTTTAGAACTAAATCAGAAAATGCAATTCATGAAACTATGTTAGACCCTAATTTTATTCAATTCATTGAGTCAAAAAAGGTGCCTATACATCCAGATTTAGATAAACTTGTTTTGGATACTTTTGACAAGTTATAAGCTTAAACATCTACATTTATAAGCCATATAGATGATGCTTACCTTCAACAATTAGTTGAATTAGTTTCCCTCACTGCCGCTACCTCTGAAATTTTTGTACAATCTTCAAATACTATAAATACACCTTCATTTCCTACCACCTCACCTATAATATCCACCACATTCCATTCCCCTAAACCAATTACTCATCAGATTCCTATCCAACCAAACTCCTCAACCTCATCTAGTTCATCTCCATCCATTTCAAAGCCTTCCTCAACTACCACTACTTTACCCCCTAGTCAAACTAGAATCTCAACCATTGCAGATAGATATGCACCTTTGGTCTTACCAGCACAGCTCCATGCCATGCCCCGAGATTACCAAAGAAAAATCTTTTTGTTTGATGCTACTGGTCAGTATACTGCCCAACAACACGTGAACAAAATGACTAACTATTTTGAATTGCATGAGATTGATGAATCTGATGTCCAAATGAGGTTGTTTGCCCAAACATTAACTGGGGATGTTAAAAAATGGTTCAAAGCTTTACCTACTAATCACATTGCAGACTTAGCTGCTTTTCATAGATTATTCATTGATAGATGGGAGAGAAAGAAAAACCCTATGCAAATAATTTCTGAATATGATAAAATTAGGAGAGCTCCCAATGAGTCAGCTCATGATTATTGTACTAGGTTCAATAGCATCTACAATGCAGTCCCTGCTAATATTAAGCCTCCACTAGACCTAGAATTAATCAAATTCCCTGATGGTTTTGCCACCGACATGTCATACCAATTAAGGGAAAGAAACCCTGAAACATTGGAACAAATGAAAATTAATGTTGTTAGTGTAGAAGCCAATCTATTAGCTAAGAAAGCTAGAATGAGAAATGAAAAGAGAGTTGTCATTAAAGAGGAAACCTCCACTTCTGATGGTAAAATAGATAGTTTAGCAAAGACTGTAGAAATAATAATGGATCGATTAGAAAACATGGAAAGAAAAACTCTGTGGGAGAATCAACAACCAACCCCAATAATAAACGCCAACTTCAGGAAGAATCCTAACACTGGAAAGAATGCAATACCAAATCAGCGAATTAGGCCACCCTTCCAGGAAAACTATGTTGAGGGTTCACAAAATGATGAGGGAGAGGATGACACCTAGATAAACCTATTAGGAATAAAAAATGAAGATGTTGTTTTTCTTACTCAAGAAGAACAGGAATTGTACATGCTGCAAAAATTACAGTTAGAATATGGAAATTCCTTTGATTTTAAACAGGGCTATGAATCTGCCATATATGAGGTTCACAAATAGTATAGCCTAAGAAGTAAAAAGAACAATGAAACTTCCACTAAGAGATCAATCCAAACCCAAACTAAAAATATAACAGAAGCTCCTGTAACCAAAGTCCTGCAAATCCTCCCTAGGGGAACTCAGGGGACTTCTAGCCCAAAAATTGTTGATATAACTTCATCTGAAACACAAACTGAAACTATTACTCAAATCATTCCAAATAAGAGAATTCAAAACAAAACTACTGAAACATAGACTAAAGTGCCTGGTATTGAAAAAGAAGATAAGAACACACAGACCACATTTGCTAAGGAAGATCTCATCTAGTCAAACAAACTCAATTGCCATTTAACATTAACACTGAGATAGCAAAATTGAAAATATCAGTTCCTTTGACTGAGCTAGTGAAAAATGAATCCTATAGTTCAGAGATCATTGAAACATTAAATATAGGTGAAGGAGAGGATGGTGTGAATTTGAATGATGATCAACCTAAATTTCTGTTTGGTCCTGAAGTAAATGGTACACATCAGCAAGGGGGTATTCTTCCTTTCTACATTAGCTTGAACATTCATGACAAAATATTACATAATGTTATGCTAGACTCAGGGGCATCCCATAACTTAATGCTAAAAGTTATCATGGAGAGACTAAACTTAGATATCACTAGACCATATAAGGACCTATTTTCCTTTGACTCTAGCTAAGTTAAATGCCTTGGCTTGATTAAGGATTTATGTGTAACTCTAGTCCAATGCCCAACAAAAATTATTGTGGTGGACATAGTAGTTGCTAGCATCCCACCCAAATATGGAATGTTGTTATCTCGCTCTTGGGGAGAAAAAATGTAGGGATCTTTACAATTAGATATGTCATATGCCACCATCTCTGTTTTTGGTGAACAAAGGAAACTTTATAGAGAGACCTTGATGAAATACATGGTGAGTAGTGCAAAAAAAACCGCTGAATTTTCCTATATACTCCATGCATTCTGATATGGACTCTTTCATCTTGTGCAATTCATAACATGATAAAAATGAAATCGCAGTCGTAGAAGAAAAATACAAAGCTCATGATAGTGAAAACATTTTTCATGAGTCTTTATGGCATCTAGATTTTGATGGATCTGTGAATAGATTAGGAGCGGGTGCAAGAGTGTGGATTCACAACATGGAGAATAATCATTTTGAAGGTTATGCATTTAGGTTAAATTGTAAATTCACAAACAATATGGCAAAATATGAAGATCTAATCTTAGGACTACAAATGGTTAGAAAACTTGGAGCCAAAAGAGTTTCTATTATGGGAGACTTAGAATTGATTATTAAACAAATCAAAGGTGAATACTCTGTAAATAATCCTAGACTTGGCCAATATAGAGAGATTGTCCTAGATTTGGTTAAAGACCTTCTAGAAACATATTTTGTTGCCATTCCTAGGAAACAGAACATGCAAGCTCACAGCTTGGCCACTTTTGCTAGTACTTGTAAAGTGCCTTTTCATCCCAACCACCAGTACACTGTAGAAGTGAGACATAGGCTTGTTATACATGATAATTTGAAATATTGGCAGATTTTTCACAAGATTCTCAAATTTATGATTTCATGAACGCTGAAGGTGAGTTTAAAAATTGTAAAATAGATACAGACTATACAATGGAAAATAACATAGATAGTGACATAGATATAAATATTTTAGATATAGGTAAACCCACTAATTTCACTAAAGTAGAAATAGATAACTTAGAAAATGTAGAAATAGAAGAAATAATGAATGATGATCCTGAAATTTTGAACCTTAAAAATAATTTTTTTCCTAAGGGATTAGTCCCATTAGAATATTTGTTTGATTCAAATGATGTAGGTAGGAAACCAAAAATGGAGCCTTTAAGAGCAGATATAGAAGAATGTAACATAGGAACTGAAGAAAACCCTAAACTCATTAAAATATTAAAAGCCTTACATGTAGATGAGAAGGTTAAATATATAAATATGTTCAAAGAGTTTCAAGATGTCTTTGCATGGAGTTATGAAGACCTTAAGTCTTATGACACCAACATAATTCAACACAAGATACCTATCAAGGAAGATCATAAACCTTTTAAACAAAATCTTAGGAGAATTAATCCAGTTCTTATGCCATCAATTGAAAAGGAAGTAAAAAGGATGTATAATGCCCAAATCATAGCTCCCATTAGATATTTAGATTGGGTCTCAAACTTAGTCACTACTAGGAAGAAAACAGGAGAAATCAGACTTTGTGTTGATTTCAAAAATTTGAATAAAGTCTCATTAAAACATAACTATCCTCTCCCAAAGATGGACCACATTCTTCAGCAGGTAGTGGGTTCATCCAAAATTTCATTGCTTGATGGATTTTATGGATACAACCAAATATTAGTTCAACCAGAGGACCAAGCAAAGATCATTTACTACTCCTTGTGGGACCTTCATGTATTTGAAGATGCCTTTCGGATTAATGAATGTAGGAGCAACATTTCAAAGAGCTATGGATATAGATTTTGCCAAAGAAATCCATGACTTCCTAGTTTTTTACCAAGACGACATCACAATGTTTTTTAAATCTGATAATGAACATCTATATCACCTGAGAAGAGTTTTCATTAAATGCAGAAAATTGTTATTTCCTTAAATCCCAAAAAGGCACTCTTTGGTCTAGAAGAATGTAAACTCTTAGGACACATAATATCCAAATATGGAATTAGAGTAGATCCAGCTAGAATAGAGGCCATATTGACCATCACTCACCCTAGAAACATCAAATAATTACAGTCATTTTTAGGAAAAATAAATTTTCTTAGGAGATTCATTTCAAATTTAGCAGAATTAATTAGATAACTAAATAACATGTTAAGGAAATATTCATCATGTAAATGCACTGTAGAGGCTAAACAATCTTTTGAGGCCATCAAAAAAGCCCTTACCAAAACTCCAGTCCTCATAAATCCTGATTTTCAAAAAGGTTTTACAATTTTTTCTTTTGTTTCAGAACATACTATTGCAGCAGTCTTGTTGTAAAAGAATTATCAAGGATATGAGCGGCCAATTGCATTTCTCATCAAATATTTAAGAGATGCCACACTAAAGTACAACATAATGGAAAAATAAGCACTAGCTTTAGCAAAGGCTATTAAAGATTTCACAGTGTACATCTTGTATTCACACATCAGTGCTTATGTTCCAAATTCAGTAGTAAAGGACATTTTGACACAAAATGGGCATGAAGGAAAGAGAGGCAAATGGATTGCCACTGTTTTGGAATATGACATAGAAATAAAGCCTACAAAACTTATCAAAGGCCAAGGTTTAGCCAAACTCATGGCTGAATCGAACTGTCAGGCCTTAGATATAAATTTCATTGGTGCCCTAGATAATCAGGAAGAGATGGTGACTCCACAGATCAATGAACCTTTTACAGATTCACCTTGGTATGCAGATATCATATTTGTTTTACTAAACTTACAAGCTCCTCCTGGTTTATCTAGAAATAAAGCTAATTTTTGGAAAATGAAATCATTGAAATATTGTATCATAGATAATGCTTTATTTTGGAAAGACAATGGTGGTATTCTATTAAATTGTTTACTAAAAGATGAAGTTGATAAAATTACGCAAGAATTTCATGCAGGAGATTGTGGAGGACACGTGTATTGGAAAACAACTATTGATAAGATCCTAAGGGTTGGTTTTTACTGGCCCACTCTTTTTGCAAATGTTAAGAAACATGTGAACTTGTGTCATAAGTTCCAAATATTTTAGGGAAAGAGGAATCTTTTACCTTTACCACTCAAAGCTATATCCACAAAAATGCCTTTTCAACAATGGGGTTTAGACTTCATTGGGGAAATTCACTTAGCCTCCTCAGCTAAGCATAAATGTATTTTGACAACCATTGATTACTTTACCAAATGGATAGAATTCATCCCTTCTGGACAAGCCACTGCCTTTGTCATTATCTCATTTCTTGAAAATAATATCCTATCAAGATTTGGATGCTCCCAAAATCTCATTACTGATAATGAAACTGCTTTTATATCCAAGAAAATGGTAGACTTTTGTAACAAATATCACATCACCCTTAGCCATTCCATTGCCTATTACCATCAAGGTAATGGACTTGCAGAATCCTCTAACAAAAGCTTTGTCAATATCATTAAGAAACTATTAGAAGACAACAAGAAGACATGGAAAAAAAAGTTGGTCAATGCCTTATGGCAGACAGACTAACTACCAAAAAGTCCATTGGTACATCTCCTTATCAGTTAGTATATGGTAGGGATGTTGTTTTTCCATCCTCTTTAGGAGTACCAGTGATGAAGATCATCCAGGAGTTGCAGGTAGAACCAAATGATATCCAAAGGAGGATAAATTAGACAATACACTTGCAGCAAACCAGAGAAGAACTCTATGTCAAATCACAAGTAATCCGGGATAAAATCAAAAATATTTTTGACAAAAAGACCAAAGCTGATGATTTTTACATAGGTGACAAAGTACTTAAATGGAATTCTAGAAGAGAAGATAAGGGCAAACATGGCAAATTTGATTTCCTATGGCAAGGCCCTTATATCATTTATAGTTATAGAGGTAACAATGCATTTTTCTTGAGAGAGTTAGATGGAACAGATCTACCAGGAGGACTTATCAATGGTAGAATGTTGAAGTATTACTTATCCACAGATTAACAGTAGTTCACTTTACTTTACTCATTGTATAATACATTGCAGAGTTTAGATTGGATTGGATGATAATTTTTGAAGTTAAACCTCGGAGAGAATGCCCTGAGCTTTGAAGGCTTCATCATCATATGTATGAATAAAGTAGAATCATAGAAGAAAAAATTACAAGTTAACTACAGTACAATTTCAAAGACTACTGATCTTAAAGTTCTTGACATTTCACCAGGAAATGCCATCCCCATGTGGAGCCACTTTTAGGGTCCTATAATAATAGGATTCAGAATTTTGAATTGGCTATGGTTAGCCTTGTAATATTGTGCATACTTTTGCTTTCTGCAAAATGTTTTCCATATTAAAAAATTAAAAAATGTAAAGAGGGTGAGTCCTAAAAGAATAATCAAAGGACAAAAAGAAAGAGAAAAATATCAAAAAAAGTGAAAAATATGAACCCCAAAAACAAATATAACAGATCATGAAAGTGTGCAAATCCAAATGCCACTACTTTTTACTTTACTGTGCAAAATAAGGTTGTGTGCAACTTGTTAGAAATGCCACAATCCATGATGGCCAAATAGCTTAATCTTGACACATTCATGCTTTAAATTTCATGTTGATAGATAGAGAATAAAGATATAGCCAAACTGTTTAACCTTGGTAGATCAGTATTTAGTTAGAGAATACAAATGAGCTCATAAGTTTAATCTAAGCCATTGGAAGTTATAAGATTAGAATTAGATAGTTTGCTTGTCAAAAGAAAAGGAAATAAAGGGTCAGTAAGCTTAAATGCACCCAATAAAATGAAG
Source organism: Pinus taeda (assembly GCA_000404065.3). Lineage (NCBI taxonomy): Eukaryota > Viridiplantae > Streptophyta > Pinopsida > Pinales > Pinaceae > Pinus > Pinus taeda. Next base: position 23,581 of record APFE030423415.1, on the reverse strand, counting down.
AAAAAATGTTGGGATAAATAAAGGGTAGGTAGAAGAAAGGTTGCAAATGCACAATGTTGTTGAGTCAAAAGCACATTTATCATTCTTAATCCTATGTTTCATGTGCAGGAGCATGCATGTGAAAGAAAATATGTTCACAAGTTGGTTTAACTAATTTCCCATCATTTCTCTATAGTCCCACATGCTTATTTGCTAATTCCCCATTTTCCCTTTATCAGTTATAAATCCCCCTTTTCCCCTCATTTTTACCCTTACCTCTTGGTTTCACACATTTCCCTAGTAAATTACCCTTCAAAAACCATCCCCCTACCCAAAACCTCTTTTCCCTAGTTTGAAACCCATTTCCCATTGCAAATATTACCTTCCCCCCTTATAAATTTCCATATTTCCCTTCAAAAATCTCCTTATCCTAAGTTTTTATCCCCCCACATTATCTAATTAATTTCCCTGCTTCATATTTCCCCAAAATTCCTTTTAAACCCACCAACCCTTGGTGCAATAAAAAACCCCACCACATAACCTTGGGTCCCATTTTAATTACCCGCAGCTTATATTTAATCCCGGCCTTATACACTAATTAATTACAATTTGCTATAATTAAGTCTCGGGCCTCGCAAATCCATTTCATGATTCCCTCCTTGTAGCTTAACCATGCGACAACTGTCGGATCTCCTACCCCCAGATCCGACGGTGCGCATATATATCGCACGAGTTCACCGTCCGACCAATAACCGCCCGAGAGCATGCGAGATTTGCAGTTTTTCTTAGGCATTTTTCTGCTACATGGTGGCAGCAAGTGAGATCATGTGCTCGTGAAAATACATCTGCCCTCCAAAAGCGATGCGATGGCCCAGAAAACCACCTCCCTACCCAAACCAAAAACTGCCCACTGTTCATTTATATTTTCTGCGCCAAAATGTGATCATTACCCGTAAAAAGGCCAGAAAAGCCCAAATTCACTCTTTTCTCTCATTTTTCACTACAACTACTGCTCAAGCCATTTTGCGACACCTTGAAACTTTGCGACCAAATTTATCATTGTCTGCTGCCTGAAGAAGCTCTAGACACCTAATTCAAATAACCAGTTCATAGTTGAAGCCACCGTACCCTTTGCATTCACCATTGAACCCAGTTTCCAAGTCAGGCCGCCAAATTCTAGTTATTCTTGAGAAAAACCAGAACGGCCCTCTCAATTTGAAAACATACAATCTAATTGAAATTAATTAATAAACTTGCCTAAATTGAAGAGAAATTTGCTTGTATACCCCAAACACTTCTTTTACAAACTGTAACTGCCCTCCCACTATTCAAGGGCTTCAAAACCTCACTTATACAACCACTACAAACTTAATTCATATCTATACACCTAATTATGGCTTCCCAAACCTCTCTAGATGTGACACCTTTACAAACTCCTCACATGGACATCAACCACCTAGCATTAGTAGACATAGATTTTCAAATAAAGGATACCGCTTCCCCATCTTACCTTCTAAAGCTCCACTGCTGGAGTAAGGATAGATTCCTAAACTAGAATGATGACATCCACCTTTGGGAATATAATTTACCCAAATATTTGTTTCCAGAAGTACACCCTTTCCCAGACATCATCCATCTTTGTCATGCTTGCTACATTCCTAGCCAAAGAGATATTGTCACTCCTAACCAACAAGTGTTATTTACCATCACTACAAAATCTATCAACCAAATGTTGCAAGTCCAACCAAGCCCTAATGAGACCCCACTGTCTATTGGAGACTTGTTGGACCTATATGTAAAGTTAGACCTGGTCAAATAGCCCAAATTTTCCAAACCTTCATCATAGAGTACTGCCATACTCCCACAGATAATCCCCTTTATGCTGCCACTATTTTTTCAGAGAGAGGCAGACAAATTATTACCATGCTCTCATGCATCTTAGGATATACCACAGATGAGCATGTGGATGAGGTTGTCCTTGCCTTCCTTTCCATTTTTAGCCCAGGGAAGCCTCCTGTTGTTATTTACAACTATGATCAGTTCATTGCAGATAGGATGCATGAACAGCTCACCAGACTACCAACTGAGAGAGTCTTCAAGTACTCTTCTGTATTATTTCACATGTTTTTATATTACAAATCAGACAAATTCCCTGTCAGCATCCAAAAGTTGGATACCAAAGGGAATCTAAGGTCAGTTATTTATTGGACACCCTTGATCCAGAAATACTCCACTGCATTCACTTTTAAGGATTTCATTGATTCATTTGTCCATCCAGTCATGAACATGCTAACCAGTAGCCCTCGGCCTAGAATCAGCCAAGAGATCAAGAGGGTGTTACAGTTGGCCAAGAACAGCAAGGTGGGAGACTAGTATCTCTACCAGAACCACATAGAGATTAGAATTTATGGATGCCAACCTGCCCCTTACAAACTTCCCAAATACCTCCCTATGAGGATATTTGCGCTGGAATATTTTAGGCAGATCATCAATTTTGATGAAGTCAACTTCCTAGCAACTAGGAAGAAAACCCAATTTAAAATGAAAAATCAATTGGGCCCCTTCTTTTGTAATAACAGATAAGTTGGACCAGAGGCAGTTAAGATTTTGCAACAAATTAAATTCAGGAACAGGTTTACATGGTAGTATGACCCTTATGGGGTTATAAATAAGCTGAGAATCAAGGTCAAATTGGAACCTCTCATCCACCATCCTAGACTAGATATTGAGACGTTTGCCAACCAATCACAATGGTTGGAAAACACTCTAATTGACAATGGATAACATAGTAGTGGATGTAGAAAATACACTGATTGATGTAGAGAAACAAATTGATGAAAGTTCTTTCCTGCAAGTTCCAGAACTAGGGGAACCAATGAATATTCCTCTTGTTTTACAGACCCTAGCAAATGAGGAGAAAAAACTAAAGAGAAATAAGGAGGAGGGTTCCATTTATGCTATGGAAACCACAGATGAGTACTTTGAGCTCAAGAAAAGGCCCAAGCTAAATCCTGTAACTGAACAGGAAGAAACCATTGAATTAGTGGAAATCATTGACACTGATACAATGGTGGAAAGAAGCAAAGGCACAACTGCTTCTAGAGAAACACAATAGCCATCAACATTTAACACTCAACTGATTGAGAGATAGCTCAATGTTGAGGTTTCTTCTTTCACCAAGCCAACAAATATAGAAAAATATATCAAGGACAGGTACAAGGAGATCAAGTTGAGAAATGAGAAGTTGAAGGCTGAAACATATGCCCAATACTTTAAACACACACCAGCAAATCAGAGTAGGAATGTAGGTGTCCTTCATGCAGCCTACTATTTAGCAGACAAAAACATCAACTGATTACAGAGAAACCGACTTCGAGGTGTTGGCCAGGGATGTTCATCCCATTGACTAGATGGAATTCCACAAGTAGGCTGGAGGGAAGATCTACTCCACCTTGACAGGGAAGGCCATGGCTACACATATGTTAGAGAGTTCATTAGATAACATTACAACCTAATATAAATTGGAAAAGGCCTCCTCACAGGCCAAGGACAATAGGATCAAGTCATTGGAGGACTTGGTAATTAAGCTGAGACATGATCCCAATGACATCAAAGTTGCTAAGAAATTGATCAAGAAGAAGAATGAGGGCATTGCAACTCTGAAAAAAACAATTAAAACTTCCTCATTCAGAGCACCCACAAACAAAAGAGGTCCTAGAGGGCCAAACATATCAGGAGGAGATGATGGACTTGGTTTTACAATTAAATCATCAACTGAAGGAAATGGAAAAGGAGTTAGATAGCTTGATACAATTAAAACAAGCTAATCTTGAGACTTCCCCTGCCACTGTGATCCCAACAGTTACTACTCCAGTACCTTCCACTTTGGCAGCATCATTTGCTCCTACAACTCCAATGGAAGCAACACTGCCAGCTTCTACACTGTCTACATCAGCGATAGGGTTAATAGGTGATGAGGCAAGTAAGTTGGTCAAAGCAATGGAAGACATGTCCATTCAGACCATAGAAATGAAAAATCTCAAGGGAAAGGTAACCAATCTAGAAACTTACTACAAGCTTGCCCAGATTATGCATAAAGAGGAAATACATAAATCAACCAGAATGAATGAAAGAATAAAAAGCTTGGAGAAGGAATTGACGTTGAAGGAACCCCTTGGCCAAGCCAAGGAACAGTTATGGGCCAATATCATTGACTCTGTCAATAATATTTGGCCATCCATCCAGGTGATTTTTGAATAGATTAACTTAGTTAAAGAGGCTACAGAAGCCATACAGAGAGTGAAGATAGAACTAGGAGACATGCCAAAGGAAGCTACAAGGATCATTCACTTCCTCGACTCCAAAAATAAGTATGAATCATAGGAATTAGAGATACTTGACAGAAAATGTACAATACTAGAAGTAAAAAGGGTCGTCACCAAGAGGAATTTAATGCTAAACCTTGAAGATAAGTGCCAAACCATTCAACTGGTTATAGACAGATTCATGGTTAAATTTGAAGTTTTAAGGGAAAAGGGTCTGCCCAATCCCTTGGTAATAAACGACAAATTGATGCCACAAGAGGACTACAACAAAAAGATAAGAGAAGTGGCCAGAGATCAAGTAAATACTTCATCTATGAAGGGGATTCCAACTGACAAGGTCCTATACCAAACTTTCGAGAACTTGTTTTACCTCCAGCATGAGGTAAAATACCTTTTTGTGAATAATCCCACTTTTACCAAGTGCATGGAAGCAAATGAAATTTATAGGAAAATGATAAATATCCAACTACTAGATGCAGAAACATGGGAGAAATTGAATGACTTATTGTAGAAACACACAATCAAAATGTAAGAATGTACAATAAGATTAAAAAGCACAGTAAAAGGATAATGAAAGTGTATTAGGTGAAAGTGTATCAGTTGAAAGGTTAGAGTGAAAAGGACATCTAGTGTGAAGACCAAACATCAAAGAAGAGATTAAAAGGAAAAATATCAGAACTTAGAGACATCACAACCTAATAAACAGGCACAACAAACAACAGTTCAATAGTTGTCTCTATCTTCTTGCATGAAGATATTTCTTTCTCCTAGATTAATTCCCAAGACAGTTTGGGATATTTTGTACATTATTTTTGTATAAATACTTCATAATTTGAAGTATTGAGTGTGGATTGCTATAAATTTGTAGAGTTATTTTGATCATAAATCTAAGGGTTATTGTACCAATCTTTCAAGTCAGCGGACTAGGCCAAGTAATAAAGAGATTGCATGACAGGATTCATGTGTTGAGCTATTACAGTGAAGTATTTTCTTTGTCAGATTTTGTTATTTTCTTATGTATTTCACAAACTTAAATTTCATCTAAAGTTGAATGAATTAACTGGAAATCTATCTCAGAATTTGTTTAAGTACACTCTGTTTTGAACAGTTGATCATTTCTATGTTTTCCTTTGATATCTGGATTTGAGAATCCTTAATTGCTCTCCCATCCCGGTTGACCTCTTTCACTTTCTTCATAATCTAGCCTAAGGAACCCTTAATTGCTCCCTAGATCCGATTTAAAACCACTTCACTCTCCATCCTTAGAGATCTTAAGTAACTCAGCTATCTTGCCTTGTAGACATTGTTTTTAGATCTTGATCTAGCCCTGTTTGCTTGACATTTGACCCCATAGCCCAATGGTAAAAAACACCCCTCTATTCATCTAAGTAAGTGATACCACCACCAAATCCAAATCAAAACCCAAGTAAAATCATAACTAGCCTAAAATCAATTAACTAAACAAAGTTAAACCATAAAGATAGATCCCTCTTTGAGCATTAGGAAGGCTAGATCCTAATCTCCAAAGTTGGTTTGTGGTTACCTCTAATCATTTATTTCTTAACAACTCTAGAGAAATATTGGAGTGATAACAGAGTTTGCTACTAAGCCTCCTGCTCTGTTGTCAAAACTACTTTGCACTCCTCAGTATGTGACTGACATTGATCCTCTTGATACTAAACACTGTGGGCCCCCATATCAAGGTAATGATCCATGAGACAAACACACCTCAATGAACCCTGCCCAAATTTATGCAACTCTTGGGACTAATTATTCACATCGCACCACCTCACACCTGGAGGTATGGCTACATGTGCTCCCTCTGACCACTTGGTTCGAAATTTCACCCTACTGGAGGTCGCTTCTTGAGTGGATGTCTCCACTCGGTATCCTCTCTGCTTCTCCAATTATGGTGGCTCCACAGCTTGTTGAGATCACTTCTGAGGTTGCTTCTAAGGCATCATCAAATGGAATGTGACCGACATAGCAATAATACCAATTTCGATCACACTATACCTCCCATCATCCACGTCATATGGAATGGGGCACCACTATCAAGATACCACATGCTTCCCATTATAGTGTTTTCCATGCATGCAATGAGCATGGAATGAAGTTTGAATTGTGAAGTTAGAGATTCACCAGCTGCTGCTACTACAGGCTCCTTCTTGTTTTCTTTCTTCTGTGGTTATTTCGTGGCATACTACTCGAACTCGTGACAGTGAAAACACTTGATGTTCGATAAGTCCTTCTTCTTACCACCCTCCTCGCCTTGGGATTGATTTCCCTTAGCTTTCTTTTCTTTGCTGACTAATGAAAATTCCTCTTCCACTTCTTTGGATGAGGTCCCATCTCTGGTGCTCCGTCGAATCTCTTCTTGCACCAAGTCAAACCACAATCGATCCCACTCTGTAGCTTCTCCCTCCCATTAACTGAGTCTTGGTATCTATTCCAGCTCTTGGGAAGGCCGAGAAGTGCTAGGCTCACGATATCACCTTCAACAACTGTAACACTAACACTTCCAAGCTCATCTTGACATTGGGTGAACTTGGTCAAGTACTTGGGTATTATATCACCCTTCTCAATCTTGATCTTTCTGAGCTTGTCTTTCAATTCCATCTTCATGTGTTCTCTGTTGTTTTGAAACAATTCCATCAAGGCCTTCCACATTGCAAGTGTATTTTCCTTACTGTGGAGATTTGACACAATATGATCTAGAACTCCTTCTAGGATAATCTTTCTCACCTTTACCACATGCTTTATCCATTCTGCCAGATCCTAGGCATCAGTTGTTGGAAGCTTAATTTCAATATTATTTTCTATGAATTCCTTAAGATCGTTGACTTCCAATGCTACCTCCATCTTGTCCTTCCAAGAAATGTAATTTGAGCCACCCTCAAGGGCATACACGAGTCTCAATCCGTAGAATGACATCCTACTGGGTCTAAAGTATGAAACTGCAAATTCAATTTCTCCTGCAAAAGACAAAATTATATTCTCTTATTTTATAGTGATTTCAACTCTGACAACATGTAGAAATTTCTACAAATCTAGCTCTAATACCATGTAGAAATTTCTTGTAGATTCAAACTGTAGATTGTAATATTCTAAAACAATTGACTTGAATATAATCTAATCATCAACAAAAACAATAATTGATCAATGAAATCACAAAGTAGAAAAATGAAGAATTCAATCACACATAACACAATAATTTCTGGGGAAAACCACAGCTAAAAACCCATGCTCTTTGTATATTGCATTGATCAGAAAATTTGAGAAGATTACAATGCTTTTCTCAAGCCCGAGCAAACTCTGCACTATGACAATCTATCTCACTACTTCTTAGACAAGCTCAAGCCAATACTTAACCAAATATTCTACCTTCCAAACTCTTATTTCCTTATGCAGTTTCCTAGGAATTAGCCCATATTTAATTGGGAAATTCCTCATCCATAACTGCGCAATCCATCAATATGCCTTCCTTTGATTGCATGCACCTTTTGTATAATTCATATGATTATACAACTGATAGTACACTATCCCTGAACTCTAATCTCAACTAGATCTTTCTTTGATATGACCTGCATGAGTTAATTATGAGTGAATTTTCAGTTTATTGTTTGATACTGTTGGTTACACCCCACTACTACAAGTTACACCTCACTATTGGATCTCCCACTAATTCCTCCATCGGTTGGAACTAGTTTAACTGAATTTCACTCAATTAAACTGAATTAAATAATTTCAACTTAAAAGAACTCGACCTCGGCCCTAAGATTTAGGAACCACTCTACTGACTCAAGAAAGACTCTGAACTCAAATTTATTGAGCCAACTAATCCAAATTAACTTGTTAACTATTAGAAGTTGCTATGAGAATTAAAATTACAATTTAATTCAAGGACAAAATTAAATTAAGATTTACTTTATTGATGTTATTTTTAAGATTTCTTGTTGTTATTTTCAACAAAGGCACTATCAAGTTCCATCATATTCAGAGGAAAAACCAACAATCAATGTCTCAATATCTAGATATCTCGAAAGTTGATATCTTGATAAATTGATACCCTACATCCCAATATTCTAACACCCAATAACAGATCATTAAAAAAATTGATAAACCTATAGTTACTTGATGGGAATTTCTCTATTAGTTAACAAAATTTCCTATTAATCGATTCAGTGGGGAATTTCTTATTTCTTATTTCTTTATTTTAGGGCTATTGGCTACCTCATAAAGGATTTTAGTTGGTGGGTCTTCCCCAGGTGCCTTGGAAGAGGTTTTCACCTAGGGTTCTTTCTTTTTCCCTTTTTTTGTATCTTTCTCGAACTTATAGGCTACCTCACATAGATTTTCAGCCAGTGAGTCTACCTCTAGTTCCTCAAAGGAGATTTTCGCTTGAGGTTACTCTCTCTCTCTCTCTCTCTCTCTCTCTCTCTCTTCACACACACACACAAACTTTCTCTCACACTCTCTCTCTTTCACTCTCACTCTCTTTCTTTAACTCTCACTCTCTCTCTCACTCTCACTTTCTTTCTCACACTCTCTCTCAAACTCTCTCTCTCACAATCTCACTCTCTCTCATTCTCCCACTCTCTCTCTCTCTCTCTCTCACACACACACACACACACACACACACTCTTACTCTCACTCTCACACATACACTCTTACTCTCACTCTCACACACACACTCTCTCCCTCTCACTCTCTCTCTCTCTCACACACACACACACTCTCTCTCTCTCTCTTTGACACTCTCACTCTCACACCCACTCTCACTCTCTCACACACTCCCTCTCTCACTCTCTCACTCTCTCTCTCTCTCTCACTCTCACTCCCTCTCTCACTCTCACGCTCACTCTCACTCTCTCTAACACTCTTACACTCACTCACTCTCACACACCCTCTCTCTCTCTCTCTCTCTCTCACACACACACACACACACACTTCTACCATTGTTCTTTCTATACACACAGTGGGTCGGTTGCCACACCTGGCAAGTGCCCAATGCCTTTGCTTCGCTTTAATCACATACACATACACATAGAGCTTACAACACCACACAATACATACACCTACACTCGATGTATAACACAACACATACATCTATACCCGATGTACAACCCCACACAATACATGTACCTACAGATGTCACGATACCACAATTACACAATGCACATACATAGTACCATGTGCCCACAACACAACATGTATGACATGCACACAATACCACATGTACACCAGTACCATATGTACAAAATGTACACAATACCACCTATACATATCACTGCCTACGCAATTTGTGCACAACATCACATGTACACAAAACTTCCTACATAATGTGTACACAACGCCACACGTACACCACACCACCTGTACAACGTGTACATAATACCACATGTACACAACACCATTTGCACACAGCACCACATGTACAACATGTACACAACACCACATGTACAATCATGCACACAACACCATATGTACATAGCACCACATGTACAACATGCACACAACACCATATGTACATAACATTTCATATACAACATGTACATAGCACCATATGTACACAACACCACATATCCAACATGTGCACAATGCCATATGCACACAACACTGCATATCCATCATGTGTTTAACATAATATGTACACAACACCACATATCCAACATGTACATATCACCATCTATGCCTAGCACTGCATATGAAATATGCACACAACACCATATATACAACAAGCACTCAACACCATAGGTACAATCACTGAATATATAATATGCACAACAGATACACAACAATGGAACTACACATCCAAAACCACATTGCCTCTACCAAGAAACCTTGCTTCTGGTGTCCCTCTGCCATCCATGCTTATCCTAGCATGCCACATATCATACTGCTTCAATTTCGTTGATATATCTCCTAACATTATCTGTCCGTAACATAAACATAGGCATAGTACAAGAATATAATATCAATTCATATCTACATGATATTGATCTCATATATTTGTCAGGGCTACTCTTCCCACTTGGTTCTTCATAAGGCCAGGAACCTCTTCATGCCATACACTTGCATAAGCAATCATTTTGCACAGGAATTATACCAGATATTGTAAGTTCAAGGTTAAGAGAAATCCCCTTATTCATGCACAACATGCACAACATTGATAACAACACTTCCCAACATAGCCAAGGCATCTGACGCCACAGTCGGATTCACTTTACCTTACTTGATTACATTTCTCATGACTGGTCTGCCATCGTCCATTTATCCCAATGGACCCAACCAACTCAACCAGCTACCATATTCTTGACTTTGACTATCCTTTACTCATGCACAGAGATTAATCTAATTCTTTCATTATCTGTCAGGTTTCATTCACCTATTCCCAAACTCCATTAACTTTCCTCTTTCCCAACCAATTCCCAAGACTCTTGAAACATAAAAGGCAAGAACAAGAAGCAAAGAAGAAGAAAACCATGAAAACCAATAGAAATATGACACCACAAGCAAAGTGGAAAGGCCTTGCACCAGACATAAACATAACTACAAATCATGCAGATAAAAAATCACAAAAGATTGAAAGCACAAAAATAGCAACAAATACCATGACTCAATCCCCATGGTTCCCAGTGCCTCCAAGGGAAATTCAACCTGAACCTTCTTCAAGATTACATGGCAATCTCTCTGCCATGCGATCCCCTTCATCATCTTGACGTAAACACATAACTGTCATTGCATAAACAAATATTCAGTATACCAGTTATGTTACCTCAATGTGTCAAGCACGTTTCCTTGTAATTGAACACATCAATGCCATCTCTCCAGGAACTCCATTTCCTTGATGAATCCATCTATAACAAAAAACATGCTATCATATTTGTCAAATACATGTTTAGGAACATAACATATATCCACATAATGTTATACAAAATCTAGGTTGAGAAGACTTCCTGCATGCAAAGCGCTCATTCGTTTGGAATTGTGGTTTCCAAACACAGCCAAAGGAATTTTCACCCAATTCCTTTCTTTTACGTTTTCCTTGCTACAATTGAGTCTTACTATGCACTGTCACATCACCCAATTGTTAGTTATATAAAAAAAATCAACTATTACCTTGTCACACTAATGACAAGCATGTTTCCCTGCAACTTCATGTATCTCAGGGGAGTTTATCTTATCTGCAAAATTAATCTAGTTTAACATGATATAACTTCACAACACATCAACTCAAACATAAATAAGATCATGATATCCATAACAATAACTAGCTAACATGTTCACATCATAATTTCATAAACAATTGTTATTCAAGCATAACAATCACATCTACACAGTTAGTCCAAATTAGTACGACACACGATCACAAATATGTCCACTGATACTTGAATATCGTAACCATAACCATTTGCATAGGCCAATCCAGATTAACACGAGACATATAACATCAAGATTTTAAATGCAATAATTCTAATCATCAAGTTAACTAACATATAACAACAACAAGTTAATCATATAACATAATCATCAGAAACATATAACATACTCATCAAGTTAATACTATGCATGACTAACAAATGCATGTATATATGATCACACTAATTAACTAACATATCTCATGCATGTAATTGTAAAAACCACACTCTAACAGTCATGTACATAACCCTAATGCTTATGACAACCATTAACCAACATACCTGCATGCCAAACATACAAACCTATTTGATGATCTTCTCTCACCCCAAAGACTAGTGTTGCAACCTCGCTCTGATGGTATGCATCTCCTGCTCTATCTCAGCCAACACATTAGCATCATAAAAACCAACAACAACATATTGACATAAACTAAATATAATTACCTCACAATGCATTCTATCCTACTATACATGCATAACTATAACCATGAAAATGCATGCATAACAACATATATGCATTGAAATGCATTCATGCCAAACACATCCCAACAACAACATCATCAACTCCTACATGGTGACACAACTGCAACAATAACCACCACCATGCATATACAACAAGAACATAGACCACATACATAAATAACACATATGCAACTGACATGAATGCACGACCAACACATTGCTCATCCAATCAAAGGTATGAATCATACTCTGTAACACCATCCTCCCACATTTACCCAAGTTAACCAGTCTTCTAGGGTAAGCATTCGAGCAGAGGCTAATACGATCTGATGCAACTCCCCATGTATAGTCACAGAAGTAGAACCGACACAACATAATCAATATAACCTTCTGCACATGTCACAGATCCTACAAGAGCCAACCAACCCTTCCAGGTGATTAACTCCTTAGAAAACTTGACACTTCTCTGCCCTAGAGCCCCAATCCCTCCCATGACATGGGCATGCATGTGGATGGGGCCCTCCAGACACTCTCATAGCAAGGGCATGCAAGCAACAGGGGTCTTTTTTATCTAGTTTAGAGCCAGCGAACCCGAATTCTATGCCACTTTTTCAGGGCCAGATCTCAGGCCACTGCCCAAAACTCCATGGAACTTCTAGAAATGAAAAGTAACATTGAAACAATTATACAAATGAAAATTATTCAACACGGACTTGACTAGACCCCTACTAGCCATGATAGGCATTTCGTCAAACGTGTCACAAATATGCATTCTACATTTCATCACAACATATATGAGCATAGGGGTATCATACTTATATGAGAATTGCTAAGAAACATTGATGCCTTATCACATTAGCTGAATTATCATTTATTAGGTCATATTCATTGGTCATTCAGTTATAAATAAAACATGATGAGAGCCATACATCATCACTGTCATAAAACATGTTCATAACCAACATATAATTAATAGAAATAGAAAGTATATAATAGCCATAAAATCCACATGTAAGCAAGTATATTTACCCATCAAATACAAGAGGAAAGAAACTCTTATTAACATATCCAAAGTTCAACCAGGTTTTGGACTTCCACGAACCACCCAACCATAGACTAGGCTGAACGAAAATATCTTTCAACCAGTCACCCCTATGCCATAGTCCAAGCATGAATGTGGGAACACATCCAACAAAACCAAACTAGGGCTTCTAGAGGCCAAACTATCTCAACCCTCAACCAATGGTTCCACCTCGCAGTCATACATTGCTAACCATCACCAAATTGGTCTCTACCCAACCTGTCTAGGGCTCCAAATAATTTCTTCCAACCTGGGCTTCTAGGAACAGTAAATCAGCCCATAGTTGTCGTCAGGATTCCAGAGAGTTTGTCCAACCAGGGCTTCCAGGACTAGTAACTCAACCCACCAAGGGATTCTAGAGAATTTGTCCAACCAAGGCTTCTAGGACTAGTAACTCAAACCAAGTTGTTACAAGGCTTCCATAGCGTTTGCCCAACCAAGGCCTCCAGGAACTAGTAATTCAACCCATGGCCAAATGAACATGAGAACCAACCAGAAAAGTAAAAGGAAAGAAACCTACAACACCATGGCTATCCAAGAAATGGAAAGGCTAAGAAATCCATCCTCAACCCAGGAATTCCTCCATGCCAATGATATATCATAACCAAGAAACCAATTGCATATGCCATGCATGCTAAAACTAGCAATGAAATCATACATGCAACACGTTACCTGCAAGAAAAACCTGATGTAGTTTTTGATCCTGATGTCTTGTGCTTTCTTGCTCTTCCTTTGCCTTCTTTCTCCAATACTCAAAATATTCCACACTCCTCCAAGACTGCTCCGAGAAAACTCTAAGTGTCCAAGAGTATGAGAGAGAGATAATAGAGAGAGAGAGAGCTCCAAAACTGCACTGGCAAAAGTCTTCCAACTAATCCTCAAAATCCTTTTCATTAATGAGGCCTCTATTTTCTTCAATTTTCCATTATTTCCCTTCAATTTCCTACTCACACTCAATCTATGACCTTTCACCTTCCTTCTCTCGTAATTTCATTATTTTAATAAATTAAATTCCAATTAATTCCTCATGTCTTTCCAAAGCCTTTTCCAATTTCTATTAGCCGTAATAAACCAAATGAACACCTGCTAGGATTTTTTCCCACCATTCAGCTTGGAATACATGTCCCATGACCATGGTCTTATATTTTTTTATGTCAATTTTTAACTAGAGTTGTTACACTCCACCTCACCAACAAGTAGAAAGTAGTTAATTTCTCTATAATGAGCTCTTGTTTCCCACTTTTGAAGATAGCACTCAATCTTCTAGGAAACATTTAATTGGTCAATATCATAATTTCATAATTAAATCTAATCACCAAAATTAGATGCTCAGGACTTGTTGATGGATAATAATAACTTCTCATAATTAAATTGTGTCCTTTTTCCTCTTTTAGCCATGTGTCCTTGGCCATTAATTAACTAATTTTTGTCTTTATTTACAAAATAAAATATAATTACAACTTTCAAAATATTTAATATCAGTAATGATTTACTGATAATTAAAATATCTTATTTGTTTTCCAAATAGCATATTGAACTAGATAAAATAAGAAATAAACTTGTGAATTTTTTTTTACAAACAAATCATTTAAGCTAAGGGATACCACATCCTCCCCCGCTTAAATTTGGCATTGTCCCAGTGTCCCAATCAGTACGTTCTTCTTGGAAGTCATTTCAAAATTCTTCTAAGAACATAGAAGGATAATCTTCCTTGAAAGCATCATATAACTCCCAGGTTGCTTCCTCTAGAGTGAAATGTTTCCATTAAACCTTCAACTACACTACATCTCTATTCCATAGTGTAACCAGCCTCCAATCCAGAATACACAATGGCTATGCTAGGAACTCTCCCTCTAGTTCCACCTGTATAACATGCCAATCAATCACATGAGATGAATCATGTACATACTTCTTTAATAATGAAACATGAAATGCATTATGAATCTTAATATTGGCTAGTAAGGCTAGTTGTTAAGAAGTAGGTCCAACTTTGGCTAACGCCTCAAAGGGCCCACAATACATTGGAGATAACTTGGCACAAATTTCAAGTCCAAGTGTACTATTCTTAGGATTGACCTTCAAGTACACATGATCTCCCACATTGAATTCCTTCTGAGTTCTTTTTAGTTCTGCATAGATTTTCTGGTGATCTTAGGCTATTTTCAAATTTTATTTAACTTGCTTGACTATCTCTTCCATTTCCTTTAACATTTTTGGTCCTAATACCAATCAATCTTCGGATGATCCCAACTTAATTGTACCTTTAATCTTCTCCCATGCATGACTTTGAAATGACTTTGTTTTAAGGAGGCTTGATATCCATTGTTATATGCAAATTCAGCGAAATGTAAGTAGTCCTCCCACTTACGTTGATTCTTTCACATACATCCTTAGCATGTCCTATAATATCTGATTGGTCCTTTCTATTTGAAAATTAGTTTAAGGGTGATAGGATGTGCTAAAGTTTAACAAGTTCCCATATTTTCAAATAGCCCCTTCGAGAATTTGGAGGTAAACTTTTCATATCTATCCGAAATTACAACCTTAGGTACCCCATGAAGCCTAGTATTTCTCTCATGAAGATCTCTTCAAACGTATGGCCTTAAAAGTAGAGTTAGTTGGGATGAAATGTGCTTCTTTGCTAAGATTTTCAACCACAACCATAAAAGAAACATATTGTTTCCTTGTTTTTGGCAACCCAATTATGAAATCCATTGAAATGGTCTCTCATTTCCACTCTAGAATGGGTAGTGGTTGTAACAAACTAGCAGGGTGTTGATGGGATGCTTTAACTTGATGCCATTCAAGAGATATTTCTACATATTCAATTGTTTCATTTTTCATATTTGGCCAATCAAAATATTTTCTTAGTACAGTGATCAACTTTTTGTAATCAAGATGAGCAATTGTTGGTCTTTTATGCAGCTCATCTAAGATTTTAAAAAAAATGTCATTAGGTATGTAAATTATGCCTCTAAACAACAATAAATTCTAGTTTTTACTAAAAAATCATCTTTCTCCTCATCCATTTTATTAATTTTTTGCACTTTTCTTTAATTTTCAGATATTTTAAATTAGAATTTACAGTTGTTTTGACTTTTTCTATCGGATCTATTAACCAAATAATCTCTGATGTAACACAAATTTTATTAAGTTTTCTACTTAAGGCATCATCTATTTTGTTTTCCTTCCCTTTGATGTGTGTAATCTCAAAATCATACTCACTAATAAATGCTAGCCATCTTGATTATTTAACATTTAAATTAGGTTGATCAAATAGGTATTTGAGACTTACATTGTCTGTCCTTAGCTGAAATATTCTCCCTATTAAATAATGTCTCCACATTTTGAATGCATGAATTAGTGTTACCAATTCTAGATCATAATTTTCATAATTATTCTCACGTTCTTTCAATTTTTTGGATTCATAACCAATAACATGACCATCTGTTGATGCCTTGAAAATCGCTGCAACAACATTGGGGGATAACCACCTGGACCGGACCTTAATACCACTCCTTTTTCGTTTGGGATGGTGGCTCGGACTGGATATAATGGGACCAGTTTCCCAATAATGAAAAAAAGGGGTGGATGAGTGATGGGTTTTCTGTTCTAATGATAGGCGAATAACTTAATCTATCAACAAAATAAGAGAACTAATACTAATCCCGGGAACAATTATTCTTTGTAAATGCAGCGTTTGATGATCTTTGTCTATTGACAGGCATGTAGATGACTCTATAAAATAAACATAGATATTCATTCATTCAAAGATTACTTCAACTAAATAGTTAAACAAAGTGATTAACACAAGATTACTGCACTTATCATTTATATCATCGATACATACATGATTGGAAGAAAAGCATACTATAAAAAGCCAATAGTGGAATGCATAAAGGATGCTGTTAAAACACATATATATATGCGATAATAGCAAGAGCGATCAAATGACAATTCATATAACAAGAATGAGTCCAGACATAGATAATAGTACCATATGAGCTGCTAATCAATCCTAATATCAATCGCTATTTGAAATTCTTCCTTCAATGCCGAAATGCTTTCAAACAAAGATAGTAGTGCACATTTGTATAAAAGCTTCCTTATCAAAATCAGAACGATTGGTCCAGTTTCATAAAAGAATATCCCTGAAGTACAATAGTGCAACTTCAGGGTTTAAGTCATATACAAAACTTTACGACCCTTTCTAAATGCATGAAAGGGTCTATAAATACTACTAAACTAAAAATCTATGAAAACAAAATCCTACTTAAATGGTATCAATTAATAATATCTATCTTCTTGGCAGCGATCTGGCAGTCGGCGATGTGAATCATCA
>APFE030423414.1:0-10490 GCA_000404065.3 Pinus taeda | reverse complement strand
TGGTATCGACATTTATATGGTTTCCATTTGAATGTGTTTCCATTTGAACGTTGTCCATAACTGTTGAATCATAAAATGTTGTCCCATAACATTTGAATGCGTTTCCATTTGAACGTTTTCCATATCTGTTGAATCATATTAACGCTATCCCATAACAGTTGAATGCATTTCCATTTGAACATTGTCCATATGTGTTGAAGCTACAACCTTTTTTATTCAAAAGAATACTCGTAATTGGCTTATGCGGAGAGCATACATTCGCCTCCATTCAGCAGCCATTGCTATACAGGCTGGAGTTCGTGCATCTTTTGCACGTCAAGCATATTTTATGAAAAAAATAATTGTTGCAGTTAAAATTCAGGTATATTTTCGATGTGCTAGAGTGGTCCTAGTGTGACATGCAGTTAAATTTGTAGATGAAACTTGAAGCTTGTATTGACATATATATGGTATCGGTTGGACAACACATTTTTAGTGTATCTTTAAAATATCTTTAATGTTGTCCCATATTTTTTACACTGTCCAGCACTTTAACGCTGCCATATTTTTATTACTGGATTCAAGGTCTAGAGAATCAAAGGAAATTATGGTGTTTTCCTTTCAGTGAGCTTTCAAATTGTGATGTCGTTGGTGCTCCAACTTTGTAGAGCTCGTGTTTAATGCCGTTGCTGCTCTGACTTTGTAGAGCTCACGGTGAATGATTGATTATTGACTGTGATATGAATTAAACAACCAAGATTGTTTCCCACAGAAATTTTTGAGTACATTGTTACTGTATATTGGAAGAAGTATTCTTTTCTATCAACGAATTTTTTTACAGAATGCATTCAATCATCTCTATGGTAGGAATAGTTCTCACTGGCAAGGAGAACTATCCTGAATGGTCCCGGATGATAAAACACACCCTCATCTTCAATGAGTTGTGGAGAGGAGTGTGTGTCGAAGAAGGAGACAATGACCCAGTATAACCTACCTCAGACAAAGAGCTCGTCATTTGGGAAAACAAGAACAACGAAGCTTATGCATTAATCACAGCATCTGTAAATGAAGAGGTGAGTCGCCATATTTCATCATATTCAACTGCCTTTGAAGGTTTACAAAAGCTGAAAGAATTGTATGACTCACATTCTACACTTGAAGTCGTCCAACTCATGATTAAACTCTTCACTCTTGAACTGCAAAATAATGATCCTCTTGCTTTTGCATCTGAAGTAAAGTCTATAATTCATGATATCAAATCCACTAAGGTTGCGCTGGATATCCCTCTTATTGCTTTTCTCAAGGCACTTTATCCTACTTACTCCAATTATCTTGAGTCTTTGCAAGCAAATGGAAATCTCAAAGATATAACCTTTGACTCTCTTGTGAAAAAGTTTGCTGAAAGAGAAAAAGATTTTGGAAAGAAGACAACCCATGAGTCTTCTGAAGAGACTGTGTGCCTTGCTCATAAAGAAAAACACCTTGCTCAAGATTCTACAAGAGGAAGAGGTGGACGAAGAGGAAGAGGAAGATATTTCAGAGGCAGGGGGGCAGACATTCTCAAGGAGAAAAGGCAGATTTACACTATATTCGCTGCAAAGGAAATGGATCACATGATGCATCTACATGCAAGCTACCATGGGACAATATTGAGCATAAAAGAAACCAACAGAAAGGTAAAACTGATTGTTACACAGTATTTTGTCACCGTCCCTGTTACCCCATTCTTCCGTACATTGGAGGACCTATTCCGGGACCTATGAGAAGTGACATAACTTGAAAACACCTGCATTGTATCCCTTAAAGTATGTACTCCATATGCCCTGAAGACACCTTCTACAAAATACCAAAAAATATAGCCCTTTCTCCATTGGCGCTATTCGCGCCAATGGGAGAAATCCTCCAAAGAGGGCGCGCTAGTTGGCACTCTGTCTTAGAGTCGCACTAGTGCCAACTCGGTTGGGTAAAGTTTTTAACAAACAAACTTCCGAAGGTTCCTTCCACACTATCCATGAACTAATTCCACTTTGAGTTGGTTCAGTTGGGCTTCGTATCTCCCAAGGAGGGAAGTAGTTCTCCACCTCTCATGGAAGCTTCCTCATGATAAGGACAATCCCATGAATCAAGTGGACGGTCTTATCTACTCCTCCTACCTCTATATAAGCTTGTCCTTTCCCCTTTGAGAAGCTAGTTAGTAATTCTACTTTTCAAGCTCCCAAATCTAAGTCCCAAAGTCTGAGAATTGCTAAGCTCATCTTGCAAGAGGCCTTGTTCATCCCTATGAGGCTAAATCTTTAAGGAGGAGATCCAAGTCCAAGTAATCAAGAAGAGAGAGGCTTGTTCCCATCCCTTACAAGATTTGCAAGGCATGTGTTGCTGATTCACCCAGCCAAAGGAGGATTTGATGTCAGAACTTGGTTGTATTCTCTTTTGTTTATTAATAATAATTGACGACTATCATTATGGTTCCACTCATGTGTCTTTATTATCATGTTTGAGTTGTATCCTTTCTGACTGATACATAGTTGCATTTCTTGGATTTTATGCTTGTATTTGCGTTGTTCTTTGCATGTACAGGTGTCTATTCACAGGGATCGTGAGGATTGTGACCAGCTGAAGCGAAAGAACGGAAGCGACGACTCTTCTACGAATATAAGCGTTGGATTCGAGGTAGGCTCTCATCATTTGCCTTTACTTTGAAATTAGGAACCTGCGTGTTAGCGTTGTTTGATTTTTGCTAGACCCTATTTAGGCTAGTGGGATCACCTCTATCCACAGAGGGGATTTACCTACACAACAATTTGGTGACTCCGCTGGGGATTTGGCTTTTGCCTTGTTTGTTTATCTTGTCTTGTTGTTTGATTTGTAAACTTTAGACGGAGCCTGAAGTCTAGCCAGATATCCTTCGAAACGCTATTTCTTTGCATTAGCGAAGTAGATCAACGCTACTTTAGTCCATCTCTAGTTTGGTTTGCAAACTGAATGACTTGGGACTTGCCTTGTTCCTTGATTGTTTCCTTGGTTTCTCCCGCTTGTTTTTCTTTCTGGGTTGGATACCTGTGTTGTTTTTGCCTCTTGAGAGTACTTAGGTATTGCTGGTTTAGCCTTGGCTCTTTTGTTTTTTATTTTTCCATAGGAAACTCGACTGCCGCTAGTTTATAGCATGACAGTCGCGCCAATTGGCGCATGTTGCACACTTACAACCCGTGCCAATCCCTGAAAGGTGCTAGTTGCAGCCTGACAGTCGCGCCAGGCCTGTAAACTTTTGAAGTTTGCTTGGTTCTCAACTTTTTGAGCTTTTTTTTGTCCTAAGTACCTTTATTAGAATACTGGAGTGTCTTGGAGTGTGATTTGACTAGTTTCAATCGCTACCCTTTGGGTGTTCGCTTTTTTCTACCGATTTCGCATTTCAAGCCCTAGGGCATCTAATGGCCTTGTGAATCGAGCTTTCCTAAGGTGTTTTGATCTTTTTGTTGTCCAGTCGACTCTCTTGCTTGCTTCCTTACACTTTTTTGGTAGTCGTGAATCATTTCATTGCGTTATTTAGGTGATTTGCTTCGTCTTCACTTGAATTCCGCTTAGTCTCACTTTGAGCCTAGATCACACGACTCATTGTTGTCTTTGGCACCTTTTTTATTCTTTGGATGCTTGATTTGTGTTTTCAGGAACTGAACGTGTGTGTATTGGTTAGAATTTGTTACTGTTATTTCTCAAAAGTTCTCTAGTGCATTTTGCCATTATTGAAAAAGAAAATCTCTTTTGCTTTGAAACAGTTAATGAAATTAGGACTTTTCATTTTGGTTAGTGAATTAGTGATCTTAAAGAAAGGTTTATTGATTTGCATTAGCTGCATTAGGGAAAATCTGTGTTGTTCGTGATCGTTTTGTTTGCATGAAAGCTCTCTAACTCTCTTGTAATTAGCATTCATTGAATGGAATGACATGTTTTGGCATATAGATTGCATTTAGGGATTTTGAGAAATTACATACGGTAGGACCTGAAAACCGAAACTTAACTCAAGATAAACTTTCAAATAAATCGAATGAACTTAAAAATGCATTGGAACATAACGCTCACATTCTAGAGGTCTACGCTAGAGACGTGCTCCGGCGTCGTTAAACCTAGTCACTTTTGTTCTCACATTAAGGTTGGGTGATTCCTTCTTGTGTGGCTCAACTGTGGTCTAGTACGGACTTGTGCTCCCACGTACTGTCGCGTATATATGGGGAGACTCCACTAGGTTATCATCCTTGATCCACAGGAAGCCATGTCTGCCGCCTTACAGCCCGTAACGCACCGAACACAACATTCGGGAAGATTGACTGTCGTACGGAAAGTCCTTGGCTTTCATATGATTGCTAAGATGTATATGCAGTTTTACAGATTGTCTGGTAAACCCCTTGCCTAGTTTCTCCAGAGTAGTCACTTTCTGATCCTTTTCGGACTCCTTAAAAGAAAAGGCTCACTTGAGCATTTGTCACTTCGGACTCACTAAATATTCGAAGGCGACTAGAGTCATCTTTTGTCCTTTTCTCGACTCTTAAAACATGAAAAGGTCAAGTTGTGTCTTAATGTCTTAAAAATTTATTCGACCATGATTACATTTACCTTGTTAGATCTTGTTTGCGTTAGTTTTGGGTAGGGTATTTTATCGTTAGCTTTTCTAGGATTTTTGTTTGATTCGATCATCCTGGCAGATCCATTGATCCCGTCTCCCGTCCCGAGTGACCAAGGGTCTCCTTCTTCTGCTGCTCCTGAGACACTGGTTTGTGGTGACACTTTCCCTGTTATTCCAAGTGTCCAACCGTTGAACTCTCGTGCTCCAGAGGACGAGCTTTACGATTTGTTTTGGAACCCTGTTTAGGAGCCTTCCGAAGAGGATTTTCCCTCTACTCCTACTGGTGTTTCGACCCTGATGGCTTCTTCTAATATGGAAGATGCACCTCCTGTATCAAGTGGAACACCTGTTATGTCAAGTATTGAGACTCCTATCCTAGCCACATCCCCGGTCATATCTACGCCCTACACTGTTACACCTCTCGGCATTACAATGCCTGCGCGCTACAGATCTCTGAGGGATGCCATGGGCTCTGGGAATTCCTCTTCTATGTGGGATAATAACATCGTTCCCACTACGGGACCTTTTATTTCCCAAGTTCACCATACCGCTGTCACGTCAGTTCCGACCAATCCGATCGTTTGGGTCGCATCGTCGACTCTGGTTGCTAGCGCCATTATGGCATCTTTCGTCGTAACTACTGTTGTCGGCCCATCCCGTGGTCCGGTACGTAGTGGTCAATCGGCACATGCTGCCAGAGTTGTTCATCCTGCAAGCAGTGCCCCACCTTCTTCTGATGCCATTTCAGCAGGGGGGGCATATTCTCAGTACTTGCATGCTGTCCAAAATCCAGGCGCGCAAGGCCCCTATTATGACCCTATAGGTCATCATTTCTATACCTCCTTGTCAGCTCAACCCATGGTTGAGTCTTCAATTCCGTTGAATGTCTCTTGGGGTACCATTGGTTACGGTGGTGGCCAATTCCGTCCGGATCAAGGGCAGCCGTATCAAGGACCATCATACCAAGGTCAGACATCTTACATGCAGCCTAATTATGGGCAGCAGTATTATGGCCAAAACTATCCGGGGCAACCTGGAGGCTCGAAAGGACAACCCTCCCAGGGACAACCTTCGGCCTCTGGTGGCCCGTCTTTTACATATCTTGGGCAACCTTCTGGAAACCTGGGACAACCTTATGCTCAACAAGGAAAACCTAGAATCTAGCAGGGATACCCTTCGGGTCAACCCTACAAGAATCCGGGACAACCTTACGCGCAGCAAGGACAACCCGGAAACCAGCAAGGCTACCCTTCTGGGCAAGGTGGCCAGCCTTACATGTAGCAAGGCCAGCCCACTGCTCAGCCTAGTCAGTGATCTGGTCTGTAAGGACAACCTTCGGTTGCGCAAGGACAACCAAACACCCAGCAAGTTCAACCTTCTGGGCAAGTAGGTCCATCTCAGATCTAACCAGGACAACCTTGCAGCCAGATGGACCAACCTCAGTCTTCGCAAGGATATCTCTCTGGGCCTGCTCAACAGTGCATGCAAATGGTTCCTGCTTCTCAAGCTCAACCCGGCTACCAGCCCCAAAATCAAACTGGTCTCCAGCCGCAAGGTGGGTACTAATCCCAACCTTCTTATCAAACGCAACCTGGTTCCCAGGCTCAATATGGAGCCCAACAACCGTATGGATACCAACAACCCCAGGGGAAAAATCAATTTGCCCCGTATCAAAATTATCAACAGGCGTAGGCCACCCCTTATCAAAATTACCAACAACCCAATGTTGCTCCTGCCAGTCAGTATGGTAACTAATGGGGTGCTGGGGGGCAGAACTAGAATCAACCATCCAGTTATGGATATAACCCTTATGGACAGAGTTCCTATGGACAAGGTCCTTTTGGACCTGGTCCGTCCGGACAAAGTCAATGGGGGCAACCAGCAACTGGATGGAACTCTGGCACTACCTCATATCCGCAGATGTCCTTCAACCCACAACTACCATTTTTAGCAACGTTGGAACTGCCCGATGTGTCGAAGTTAACCAATGATCCTATTTTGCATAATCCACAATGGCCACCAGTTCCAACTAAGATACCTGGCGATTGTCCCAAATTTGACAGCAAAGCTGGAGAGGATCCTCAAGCCCATGTAATGACTTATCACCTTTGGTGTTTGTCCAATTTTTGGCTTAATGATTCAGTCCGGCTTCGCCTGTTTCAAAGGAATCTCATCGGCTCCCTGCTAAATGGTACATTGAATTGACCCGTGCATCTTTTCAAGATTTCAATTCATTGGCAATGGCATTCCTCACTCATTTTCAGTTACCCGTTCGGTATGAGATGGGGACCCATCTCCTTACGTCTCTAAAAAAGGACACGGCGATGCACATCTCTGATCATATACATGAATGGAGAAGGCGTCATCGGTTGATCAATTTTTGGATTCCTGATCAACTCCTCACCGATTGGTTCACAAATTCCTTTGTCCCTAAGATTGCACGGGACATTGCCATGGGAGCTTGCGTAACTGAAGAGCAAGCTATCGTGCGTGCTTAGTACCTTGAATTAGTTTATTCTCAGTCAAGTACTTTATATGAGTATTTTCCTGATGCCCCAAGACCCGGTACATCCAAGGCTCCACCAAAGCCATCTATTGATGGAGTTATTGGCTCTGTGAATCCGTCATCCAAAAAATCATCCTCGAACCTTGGGAATCAAAAATCGAATGCTTCTAACGAAAACACTTCTCAGGGTAGTTCAAATTCTGGAAGTACTTCCGAGGTTAACGCTGTCCAGTCTACCACAGTGAATAAGGCCTCGAAAGGAAAGAAAAAGGGGAAAGCAAAGAATAAGTCCGAGCAACCTAAACAAAATTTATCCAAACCTCCATCTAAGGAAGGAGCTAAGCATAAACCCAAGTATCCTTGTCTCATCTGCGATGAGGGTCACTATACCAAAGATTTCCCAAGGCGGTCCGAAGTTAGTCGCTTGTTGAAAGGCGCTCCTAGGATTCCTGCGGTTCTTAAAGAACCTTGCCCCTCTCAACAGACTCAAATGGTGGCTGATCCATCTTCGTCTTCTTCTCCCTTTGGTTCCCAAGTCTTCATGGCTGGATCCATTCCCGTTCATGTAACGACTCGAACAAAGGAGTATCCATCGTTTTCCGGGAAGGAGCTCGAGGTTCCCTCAAGCGCTCCTCCGTCCAGCTCTGGTGCGCTCCATATCGAGAGACCAAGTACTGATACGACCATCTGACTCCCTCCCAAAGGAGTACTCAGGAGATCATCTTACAACCCAAATGCTCGTGTTGCCCATCACTATAGCATAGTTGAGGACTTAGCGCAGGCTCCGTCGGCTATGTCCGCCTTAGAGGTTCTCCAGAGCTGCCCCCCTCAGAGGAAGTCCCTGCTATCGGCCATCGGTGGCATCGACCCGACAGATTCGGATTTGATCACATTTGATCTCGAGAGCCATGTCCCAAGGTTGCCTCATCAGATCGCCTTTCTCATACAAGTCATCATCAATTCAAAAATGATCTATCGTATAGTTATTGATGAGGGCGCATCAACTTGCATCATGTCTATCGCTTGTTGGAAAGCGATCGGGTCTCCGACTTTGAGCCAGTCTCCTACGACGTTGGAAGGCTTTGATGGGAGAAAATCACGTCCCTATGGTATTCTTTGTTGACACCTAATCCTCAGTGATTGGGGAACTGAATGTGAACAGTCATCGAGAAGATGAACTGAACAATCACATTCTTGTATATATTAGATAGCTGGTTCAACGAATAAACGCATTAGTTTTTGTGGAGTTACTCCTAGCCTGACATGGTTTTAGAGCACAGGTCCCAGGTTCTATTTTTAACCTTGTAACTCCTGCCTGCCTTCTGTCCCACATCTGATGCTGAGTGAAATGCCTGGCCTGCACGCTGCCTACACTGCTGCGTGATAGGCTTCTGAGAAAAACGCCTGCCTGCCTGCGCTGAAGCTGCATACCAATTTCTGGAAGAAAAAAACGCCTGCCCACTTGCCTGCCTGAAGCCTGAAAGTGTGTAAGGCGTACACTCCTCTGCTGGCGCTGTCTCACCTGGTAAGCAATCCTGTTCAACGCATAAAATGCTCTATTTTGAAGCCTGAAGGTCTGGTCTGACATTGCGTGTAACACCTGTGCTTCTGGTTTCGTTGCTTTGTCCTGAGTGAAAACCAGAAAATGCTTGTCTTGGACTCGGGAAGGGATAACCCTGCAAGGAGGCCTCATGTTTTCTGGCCTGTGCATATCTAAGCTCTCAGCCCTGATCTTCTGCTGAGATTCGTACCCATATTACGTAATGAATCCACCGAAGAAGTCGAGTGTTGTAACCCTAATTTTAACCGGCGGCTTGCTGGTCAAGATCTAAAACTGAATTAATGTCGACGGAGACAAAAAGAGCACAATCTGAGGATTCCTAAAACGACGTAACTCAAACGGGGATAAATTCTATTGTAAGAACAGGGAAGGTACCTGTGAATGCCTGAAAGAGTATACATAGTGTGTATATATCCATCCTTATTAAAAAGAGTGGGTCGCCGAACAGATCCGTGAATTTAGGCGACCTTTATGGACATGTCGAGAGTCCTCTCAATAATGGATTCAACGCCATGATCATTTTCTACACTTTCATGTAATTTTATATGTAGCCGAATTTTGAATATGGTGATATATATGGTGATATAAAGTAGAGATATATATTATATATGGTGATTTAAAGCAGAGATATATATATGGTGATATATGTAGCAGAATTTTTCTCCATATCAAAATCATTTTTTAAAGCAGCAGAAGTTTTTTAAGAGCAAAATTTTTTTTCGCCATTAGAAGAATTAATATATCAGCAAAAGTTTTTTTATATCAGCAGAAGTAACCTTTTACAGAATGCATTCAATCATCTCTATGATAGGAATAGTTCTCACTGGCAAGGAGAACTATCCTGACTGGTCCCGGATGGTACAACACACCCTCATTTTCAATGAGCTGTGGAAAATAGTGTGTGTCAGAGAAGGAGACAGTGACCCAGAAAAGCCTACATCGGACAAAGAGCTTGCCATCTGGGAAAACAAGAATAGCAAAGCATGTGCATTAATATCAGCGTCTGTAAATAAGGAGGTGAGTCGTCACCTTACAACATGTTCAACTACCTTTGAAGCTTTACAAAAGATGAAAGAGCTCTATGACTCACATTCTGCACTTGAAGTCATCCAACTTATGATTAAACTCTTCACTCTTGAACTGCAAAATAATGACCCTCTTGTTCTTGCATCTGAAATAAAATCTATAGTGCATGACATCAAATCCACTAAAGTTTAGCTAGATATATCTCTTATTGCTTTTCTCAAGGCACTATATCCTACATACTCCAATTATCTTGAGCCTTTGCAAGCAAATGGAAATCTTAAGGATATAACCTTTGAATCTCTTGTGAAAAAGTTTGCTGAAAGGGAAAAAGCCTTTGGGAAGAAGACAGTCCCTGAATCTTCTGAAGAGACTGTATGCATGGCTAATAAAGAAAAATATCCTGCTCAAGATTCTACAAGAGGAAGAGGTGGACGAAGAGGAAGAGGAAGATACTTCAGAGGCAGGGGGGTAGACATACTCAAGGAGAAAAGGGAGATTTACATTGTATTCGTTGCAAAAGAAATGGATCACATGATGCCTCTACATGCAAGCTACCATGGGACAAAATTGAGCAGAGAAGAAACCAACAGAAAGGTAAAACTGATGATACAGACAAAGGTAAAGCACCTAAATCCGCTCACTATATTGAAGCACAATGTAACAATGGAGTAAATGAAGATTTGTTTAACACTTCACTTGCTTCCTGGAAAAATGACTGGCTGCTTGATTCAGGAGCAACCTGTCACATGACTCATAAAAAAGACTTTTTTGAAGATTTCACTGACAATGTTGATGGAGTA
>APFE030423413.1:0-19767 GCA_000404065.3 Pinus taeda | reverse complement strand
TTGCTTGACATTTGACCCCATAGCCCAATGGTAAAAGACACCTCTCTTTTCATCTAAGTAAGTGATCCCACCACCAAATCCAAATCAAAACCCAAGTACAATAACTAGCCTAAAATCAAATAACTAAACAAAGTTAAAACATAAAGAGAGAGCCCTCTTTGAGCATTAGGAAGGCTAGATCCTAATCTCCAAAGTAGCTTTGTGGTTACCTCCAATCATTTCTTTCTAATCAAATCTAGATAAATATTGGAGTGATAACAGATGCCACTGGATTTTACCACCTACACCATGAGGAATTTTCCTGTCTCCTGGTCCCTCGAGATTTACCGCAATGCAAACCCAGATCACAATGCCCTAAACTGAAACCCACTCTCCAATATTTACCACATATCCCAACCCTGGGATTACTAGGCCCAACGGAGAGAAAACCACCTCTTGGCTTTAACGTATATCTTGCCATTCACTAACAAGGATTCCTAAGCCCACGAAGGCAACAAAATCCTGGATTACCACAACCCACGGTCTAGCTTAGGGGTCACTAGGCCAGTGACTTTACCGTGATCCACAGTCTGGTTCAGGGACCACTAGGCCATGTGCTCTATCATTCAGAGATCCACCCCACTCAACTTCGAATCCATCCAGAAATCCAACTCAACCTAAACATGAGAACCCCATCACACCATGGCTATTCAGAAATGGCAAGGGTATGATGAAAAACACTGTTACACCTGATAAAACTCATGCCATGATAAAAAGAACCACATGCAATGCCATGCATGCCAAATATAACAAGGAAAATACACATGAAATTCGATACTTGCAATGAAGCCAGTTGTAGTTGCTTGATCCTACCTTTCCCTACTTGATCTTTGCTTCCTCTCACCTTCTTTTCCTTTCTTGCTCTAGTGCCATAATTGCTCCAAGAAAACTCTAGGAGTCCAAGAGTGAGAGAGAGAAAGAAAGAATAATGAGAGAGCTCCAAAACACAATTGAAAAAAGGTTACCAACTAATCCTTAGAAGCCTTTTTATAAATGAGGCCTCTATTTTCTTCATTTTCTATCATTTTGCTTCATTTTTCTCCTCACATGCACTAGTACAAAATGGCTAATTAATTACTAAAAAATGACTAAAATTTATATATAAATGACCATTTTTCAGTCAGTGACCAGTAGTAGATAATTTATAGTATCTTATAACACAACCAATTTTTAGTCGCTTTTATCTATGTCATTAATTGGTTATCTCGATTTTATCGTCTAATAGTATATTTAGTCATTAATTTGGTCATTAATTTAGTCATTAATTGCCACAATTAATGACCAAATATACAAAAAATTATATTACTATATGATCATCCGAGAAAACCAATTAATGACCAAAATGTTGGTCGTGTTATAAGATACTATAAATTAGCTACTAATAGTCATATATATGCAAATTTTAGTCATCGTTTCAAACCAATTAATGACCAAAGAAATATGACTACATTTTGGTCGTGTTATAAGATACTATAAATTAGCTACTAATAGTCATATATATGCAAAATTTAGTCATCATTTGTAATCACAAATTTATCATTTGCAGTAGTCGATTATTTTTTTTTTGGTAGTTTCATATTCATTATATAAACAATTAATTTAGTAGTTTATATTTATTTCATTTACTTTAATTAATAATCATTATAAATGACTAATTTAGTCATATATTCATTTTATTTGTGTTCATCATTAATCAATATAAACTACTAATTTAGTAGTTTCAGATTGATTTTATCTGTTCATTATTAATCAACTTAAATTAATTAGTATGATTTTAAAAATGTCTTACAATGTGCATGTTCATCTAATATGAAAACGCAAAGTTGCATATGTCAATTACAATACTAAACAATATCAAGGACAATTATAAATGATTTCAACCACATAAATTATATTATATGAAATGTTAAAGTATTACAATATAAGTTTCCAACTTAACATTGTTTGGACTACGATTTACCCATGAAATTATATATCATCATTTCAAAACATTATCATTGTGTTGTCAAAGCATTGCAGGTGAATTCAACAACTCTGAAGACTTGACCATCAGTCTCTATGTGTGTTTCTTATGCAGGATATTGGCTCTAAGGGTAACACCAGACCATTTCTCTTCTCTCTCTCTCTTTCCATTTGTCGCTCCAGTGTTATTTATCTCCTCTTTCTTCAATTCCTACTTCTTACCATCAATATTAAGTTCTTTTTTCTGAAAATAAAAGAAGATACAATACAAAGTGTAAGACATGAAAGACAATGAACACTAAATTATAAACTAAAGTAGACTATAAAGAGTTTATACGACATATTCCTCGACATCAGCAATGTCAAAGCCATTTTCCCCCATACTAGTAAGAAACTCGAATAAGCTTTTTTCAGTTAGGAAATAGTGGCCACTATAATGTGGCCAAATTCCCTATATAAAAACAAAAACAAAAAAAAACAAACAAACAAAAAAACAAAAAAAACAAAAAAACAAAAAAAACAAAAAAAAACAAATAAAATGTCAACATAAAAAAGAACACCCTAGTAACTCGGTATTAAACCTTCAAGGAAATATTCAGCACAATCATGTCAACTAAGTTACATGCTAAAAATCTCAAGTTGTAGATAACTTATGAAAACAAATAATCTGAGGTGTGATTTTTAATCCTTGTCATTTTATTCGCAACAAAATTTCATTTTATAATGCATGAATTTGGTCAAATATATAAACAACATGTGTTCAAATAACAACATCAAAGTAAAACTTTTCTAGTAGCCATGAAAGTCTTTTAACACAAACTAGCTACAAGGATTCCAATCAATATTGTGTAATACTAATTTCATCTTCAAGCTTTGGTTGTTGTTTAAATGGACACGATACCACATATTTTCAATCTCATAGTTAAAAGACAAAATAAAATCAAAAGAAATGTCCAAAATACAATCAAACAATAAAAAGAGGATATCATGGAATGGACACTATAATTATCAAAATATGCTTACTTGTCCACTGATGTCGTGTTTGGCATTCCTAAAACATTTGTTTGCCCAAAATAATCATGAGGTGAAATAATCACAACATTAAAAACCATAAGAATCCCTACTAGAAAAATTTCTAAAGTCGGTGGCTCGGGTGCCTAAAGCATCTCTAACAACAAATGAATCATATCCAATACATGCTCTGCATTGTCTCCCCGTCCTTTTTCCAATCACATTTCCTGTAACCTGCCCACAGCAAAGTCAAGTAACAATCAAACGAAGGCATTGACATTTTTTCTAATCTTTTATATCTATAAAATTTGAATTTGATTTGTTTTAGGAACATATTAATTCATATTTAAAGCATTCTTGACATATGTGAATGTATCAATCAAGTAGGACATCAAAAAAATCAACATCAATGAGGTCCTCAAACAATTTCTACAATATTAATATTTTTCTTGTTGTGATATCTTGGGTAGAAAAAAAAACATATGAGAAAAAGAAAAATCCATATATTACTTATGTTCAAAGTCTGTATATGGTGTAGTCTTAGGCAACTTTTTAAGATGTTCCTCCACCTTTACCAAAGTGAACTATAGCTTGGTTAAAATTTGTATCCTTTCATTCAGCATCAATTTCTGCAAGATAAATGTCATACATTATTCTTTCCCATTTCTCAACATGCTACATATGATAAATTGAAAGTCACATAAAACCAAGAGCAAACCCTTTTCTAACCAAAAAGAACAAACAAACAGTGCCTCTAATAAAACTTCATTTTAATATCAGTATATGAAAAGGGAGTGGACCATTTTTGCTGCTTGACTTTATCTTTTTTTGTTATGAGAGTGCTGAGCTTCAAGAACCAACAAATGTGAGGGAAGTTATAAATGTGAAAAAAAAAATATTATGTTGACCTTTGTAAACTTCTTCAAAATGATGTGAATGATGCCATTTTTGGATGTGGTAAATCTCATAATAAGAAATGGTCACATTGGATGCAGAGATTAAATATAAAAACTTGTGGACGTGGCATGTATTCTAATAAATTACATTGCAATGACTACCATGGGTCTTCACGAGTTACATGTCCTCAGTATGTTAGTATTGATGATGAAAAAGAGATGGCAACGATAAGTATGGGTGGTCCTAGTTTGTATGGTGGATATCTTCAAACCAAGGTCGTCATCTTAATGAACTTAGGTTTTGACATGGTAAACCTGGATCTGGTCCTCACCCAATTTCATTCCATCATACTTTGTCAAGACTCAAGTGGACATAATGGTCCTTCAGCTTATAATAGGGTTTCTTTTGAGGTTATATATAAATCTTATAAAAAGAAAATGGATTTTTGGGCTCCAAGAGATCTGGATAATTTAAATGATCAAAATCATATGTTTTTTTCCCAAGATTCAAATGTAGGGATACATTTTGTGGATTTTACTAATAGATAGAATGAAATAAATAATCCATGAGGAGGATTTACTGGTCATTGTGATTAGGGAAATACTCAAAGATAATAAGACTCATGAATTATGATGTGATTTTCGTTGAAGACTCTTCTCATAAACATGTTATGGATCACAGAAGCCTTAATTCAACAAGACTATTTAGGTTCAAATCAAATATGGTGTTGATTCTTGTAGCTCCTCAATTGTTGGTAGTTTTTAAGGTATGAATTTCGGTTCCTCAAGGGTAGGTGCCTTCAACTTAATTTCATCTACCTTGGTGGTATCACCCAAAAGAAAAACATAATCAACAAACAATAAATATGTTAGGTTTAGGGCTCTTCCTATTTGCATAGTTGTCAAGCTTATATTTCTTTTTTACTATGTTATAGCTCTATTGAGACCACCTACTCTACAGTAAAAAATAGCAGAGGATCCATTAGTCGTACCTACCCATGGTCTCGTGTAGGCATGATAGAAGAATAGGCTGAGCCATTAATTAGAATTGCAAATATATTGAGGAAAGACAATTCATTATCTAGTTAACCAAGTGCACATTGAACCCTATATGGATGAGTAGCCCTAAATAAAGCCAGATCTTTATATCATGTGCCTTGGAAATATAAACTCACTAACATTGTTTGTAATTTCTTGGTTTGAAGTTATAAATTTCTTCTTGGGATACTCATATTTTGTAATGGATTTGTTTCCCAAGAAGGATGCCAAATTGTTCTAAGGACATGGAATCAGCTTAGTGACTTTTGAACCTACATGTAATAATTTTTGCAATGATTTTGTAGATGCAATTACATATTGATATGGGTATGAAATCATCAAAAGTTTCATTCTTGCCTAATTTTTTGGATTAATGTAGAATATTAAACAAATTTAACACACATGAAAACATACCAGAGACATAGAAATGGTGAAAAAAGCCTCAGCCTTATTGTATTCCTCTAATAATGCAATGTACAAATAATGATAATAGTACAAATAAATACATGAGGAAGTTTGTCTCAAGATAGTAGGTCTATCTTAGACACTATAGTTGAGCAAATATCCCAAACAAACACTAATCTAGGAGCCTAACTAGTTGTAGAGAATCTCTCAACCAACTAGGCCTAAACTGACTCCTAACCATGAGGAACAAACTCAATCTAGAAAGGTATAATTAAATCCAACTTTCTTGATTTTAATTAATTTAATTATTTTGGACTTATAATTGTTTTCATCACATGAGAGTGAGGCTAACATTCCCCCTCTCAATGATAATTCCAAAATAAGAACCAGGAACCATCTTCCAAGTTCTCATGCTGAAACCATTGATCCTCAAAAATGCTGCCTGAAAAACTGGCAAAGATGGATGCTAAAAAACTCCAATCTAAAGAGAAATTGAATCAGCGGCAAGTCTGATACATCTCTTGAAAACTCCATCAGGTGCCAAGCTACAAAAGGATCCATATCTCCTTTTCTTTAAATCAACATCCTTTTTCCACTGACAAAATTTTGATGACGCCCACTGGCAAATTTGCTTGTCCACTGACACAATATTGAGAATGCCCACTAGCGAATTTGTTGATGTTGAAACTGCTCACTGTTGTTTGTTGAAAACTACTCACTGGCTGCTTTGAGGAAGATGATGACTTCCCACTAGCTACTTGATGTTACTACTTCTTGTTGATTTTGTCGAAAATTTTAGTATGACAACCTTCAATTCCATTATTATCATTTTCCCCCATCTGTCAGCTGAAAGGAGAGACAATCAACATTTGATTTTGGAACTCCCCCCCTTGAGGTGTAGGAGATTTCACCATGTTCATTTTACTGTATAATTTGTCTTCATGTGAAACTAAATACTTCGGTAACACATAGACAACTATTTGACTGTAGATGACCACTTCCAAGGATCAATCCATGAGTAATTGATCTTCACTCTAGGTGGTTGATTTCTCTTGCAGCATCTTTCAGATGAATGATTTTTCTTGCCACAATGGTGACAAGGATGGAGGTCAAAGGATTTACTCTCCATATGGCCATTTCGTTTACAATGGTTACACTTAACCATATTCTGATCATTGTTGAGAAAACCAACACTTACAAACTGAACTGGCCTTGAGAAATTTGGAACAAACAAAGTGTTTTATTTGTTGTATCCTAGGCCATAGCAGTCTTTGTTGAAGGATATTTCTTCCCAAGGTCTGATCACTTTATTGGAAAGACTATCTTGTTGTTGTTCTTCATACTTGTTGCTTCTACTAACATTCTTTCCTTGATTTATTAAACCTTCTATGTCACATTGGGCATCAATCACTAACAGTTCATCGGTTTGACATGTTGCATCAAACTGATCAATTTGATCTTTGGTACTACTTGTTGCATCATTAAGTAGTACAACTGGTTGGTTGATATCACTCATGTCACAACTTATATCAACCTGATTGATTAGTTCATCTGTGCACAACTTATATCAACTTGCTTGATTAGATCATATGTGTTGTAACCTTCATTAATATGCTAAATAAGGTCACTTGTATCACAACTTTCATTTGTTGTTGTGATGAGGTCTTTTGTGTCACAACTTGCATCTATCTTCTCTACACATTGTGCATCAAGTAAATCTTTCTTTTCACTTAACTTAATTTGAAGTGCATGAATGAGTTTTTCTTTCACTTTGAGATCAATTTGAAAGTCTTTCATTGCTTCTAATGTACTAGTCATTTGATTGAATAAGGTTTGACTTTGCTTCAACTTCCATTCCAGTATTTCAATTTTGTTCTGTAACTCATGATTGCAGTCTTGCAAATCTTTAATCTCCAGTTCTGCACTTTGAAGACGTTTTCCTCCTTTACCCATTATGAGTTTTGACACACTCACTTGTACTCGCTCACTTGCTTGCTTGATTTTGCTTGATGGTTGCTTGTAACACTTGCGGGATTTGAAGATCCTGCTCGCTTGAATTTTTGAACTTGTGTGCCTAATTTAGTTTATAAATGGAATGGTTGAACTCACACTCGCTTGAACTTTTTGAATGCTTCAATCGGCTTGACTCTTACTTGAAATTTCCGTTAACAAATGAACACACGCTCGTTTGAATTTTGTACTAGGATGAGGGTGTCGGATACCACTGAAAATGCATCCAATGTTTGCAATGACAAGTTCAAATGATATTGACTCACTTGAAGAGAATTGACTCAGTTGAGGAGAATTGACTTACTTTACCTCCTATAAATTCACAAGTTGGGTGTCGGTTTTGACCGAAAATGCACCTTTACAATTCAACTCAATTTCATTTGAATTTGTTTACAAGTTAACTTACAAATTATGATTTTTCAAGTTACACAATGACCAATTGTCGTTTAATGTTGATGTATTCTTTTGAAATGCATGAGTTTGTAGTTGCATTAACTTGATTGCCTTGCATGAATTTTCTTGTTGATGTAGAATGTTGATTTTTCCAACTTTTATTATGTGTTGTAGTTGCGCAAATGCATGTGATTGTTTGTGCTTGATTGAATGCTCATTACAGCGTCTTAATTCCAGGTGCTTTGATTAATGTGCTTGTTCTTTCACTTGCTTTAGACTCCTTGTGTGTGTTAGCTAAGATAATTGTAGTGTCAAAACTAGACAAAAAACATGCATTTTCAATCACTACACAAGCTGTACCTAAGATCCCCTTATTCAATTTTAGGCGGATCTAGGACACATCAACACCACAAAAAATATTTTTTTATTAAATATTGAAGTACATCAACCTTTTATCTTTGAAACTTCTCAAAATTCCAAAACTCCTTGAAAATTTTCAAAACTGCTTGGAAGCAAATTGTCTTCAAAACTGACTCACCCACTTTCTTCAACAAAATATTAAAATGACCTCCTTAACAAATACACCTTATCACTCCATTATAAGGAAATAAGCCCTTACTTTATAAAAATCCCACTTGTCACTCCACACTAAAAAAAATGCACACTTATCTCTCCACTTTTAAAAATTGCACCTTCCTTTTACTTTAGAAACATAAACTAAATATGGTTCTCGAACCTTCCTTTCACTTTAGACACGTTTATTACAATGCTATACACTTTCTCACTCTATTTATAAACTTAAAAAAAAAAAAAAAAAATCTTTTAAATTCCCATTTAAAAGAACTTTAATGAGTCACTTTAATAAAGTGAGTTAAAAAGTGAATTTAGGTTTATGGAGGCATTTGAAAAAATAACATGCATTCACCAAAATTTGATCGAAAGCTACTGCGGCACATGAAATTCTTCACTAAAAGCGTCGTCTCTTTGACTGTTTACTGGAAATGCTTCGAAAGGATCAGGCACGTCCTCCATTACAACCAATGTCGTCTTCATCATTTTCTGTGATTTTTAAATTCTTGCATAGCAATGTAACTGTCTCCCTTGGGATTCGCTTCTTGCATATCGCTACAAGTTCTGTGCGCTACAAGCATATTCAAACTTGACCGATGTACCTCAGATCTTCAAGAATAGGTCCAAGTATCCACTCATTGAATTAGATGCTGGAAGGTCAGGATAATTACCATGTTAAGAAACACAACCGCGAAATTCACACGCCATTTCCTATGCAATCATTAAATTGTTCGTTTGATTTCCTTTAGCGTTTTTCCTCTAGTAATTGCACACAACTCCAAGCTCCACGCACAATGTGTCCATGCAACAACGTATTGAACCGGCCACACCATGCTACAATATCCTCATTCACATGCTGCTTTGTTCATACACAGAGTTGCATACACCTCCGTGCTCTAGCATTCCTCCCAAACGCAAAAGGAATTCACACAATAGGTTGCATGCACCGTAGATATTTTTAGCTCTAATACCACATGTAGAATATTAAACAAAATTAAAAGACATGAAAAAATACCATAGAAATAGAAATGGCGGAAAAGGCCTCAGCCTTACTGTATTCCTCTCATAATGTAATGTACAAATAATGATAATAGTACAAATAAATACATGAGGAAGTTTGTCTCAAGATAGTACATCTACCTTGGACACTATGGTTGAGTGAATATCTCAACCAAACACTAATCTAGGAGCCTAATTAGTTGGAGAGAATCTCTCAACCAACTAGGCCTAAACTAACTCCTAACCATGAGGAACAAACTCAATCTAGAAATGTAGGATTAAATCCAACTTTCTTGATTTTAATTAAATTAATTGTTTTGGACTTATAATTGTTTTCATCACATGAGAGTGAGGCTAACAATTAAATCCTGAAGTGTTGAATTGAAAGCTCCCAAATCATGCCTATGTATTTTAATTTGTCAACAATTCTTATTTGGTATGTCTGAAGGAAGTCATAGAACCCCTAAAAGAATTATATTGTCCTATTAAGTGGCTAAAGGTTCTTATCCTTTTGGAAACAATGCATAATTGTTTGTAATTATTCCTTTGATATTGGATCTATCAGGGCCTTATTACCCACCTCACCTATAAAACTAGGAAAATATGAAGTCATATTTAACTCTCTCTGAAATTTATTCTATCATCTTCTTTATAAATTCCCTCAAAATGGCCTGTTGATGAGAAAATTTCTCCTCAAGATGAGACACCTTCTCATGAGGAAAATTTTGTTGATAAACTACATATTGAGGCAATTTTTAATTATAATTATGAGATGTTCTAAGAGAAAAAAGCTCTGCTATTTAGTAAAGGCTATGCACGAATGTTAGTGATTTGGTACGAGGAAAGACATGGGCAGTGAGGGAATTGTGGAGATTCCCTAC
Source organism: Pinus taeda (assembly GCA_000404065.3). NCBI lineage: Eukaryota > Viridiplantae > Streptophyta > Pinopsida > Pinales > Pinaceae > Pinus > Pinus taeda. The sequence continues at coordinate 9,563 of APFE030423413.1, read as the reverse complement.
AACTCTTTTCTCAAATGTGACATGTGAGGATGTATGCTTATTAAAAAACTATATTTGAGAACAAGCACCACTTTGAAGGCAAGACTATTTTGGATATAGGTGCAGGAAGTGGTAATTTGGTAATCTAGTATGCACAAGCTGGTGCAAGGAAAGTTTATGTTGTTGAAGCAACCAAAATGTTAGAACATGTATGTCCACATGTAATAAAAAATGGTGCTAGCCACATTGTTGATGGAAATGAAGGATCTATGGAGGATGTCATGTTTCTTGAAAAGTTGATGTCAATTCCAGAGAAAAATAATTCCTAACTCGAATCCTCCATGTTAATGATGACTCTTACCAATAACATCATATGTTGTTAGACATATTATGTAACGTCAAGTACATTTGAAGGCATAATATAGAGAAAGAAAGCAGAAATGCATTTGTAAAAGCCAAAATAGTTCATGAAAGACAAGATTCCAAACCAGAAATCTTCATTCCCATAAACATATTCATTCCCATGGACAACCAGTTTCTTCATGATCTAAGCACACTTTAGAAGAAAATGAGAAAAAGAAAATCATATATATGGTATTGCTAGACTTTGTCAAAATTTACAAGAAAAATATCATCGCTATCAAAACTATGAATTTTGAATACACTAAACTAGAAGAAAATAGTTTGAGGGATCTAGACTAAACTCAAAATTTAAGATGGAGAGAGTGTATGATTCTTCTTAGCATGATAACTATTTGTGAGGTGTTTTCAATTTTATTTTTATTCCAATATTCACTTATTATTATTAGAGTGTATCTTCTTTAGTTCATCCAATAGCTATCAAAACAAAGAAACAAGAACACAATATGTTGGCATTATGCCGGGGCCAAAACCTCTCCCTCTTGGAGAGGAAAACTAGCAAAAAATTCTTCTTATTGAGATTCCAATTGACAAATACCAAGAACATGGCCCTTGACCTACTAGGCCACTCCAAGACCAATACACCAATCCTCTTCCTTGTCACTGATGAGATCATCATCATCATTACTAGACCATGACTGCTCCTTTATCTAGATCATTGATGCACCATGACTACTCCTTCATTTAGACCTTCATCATTATTGTGCCAATGCTACACCTTCATTGAGAACTTGATGTGCCACTGATTTTCCTTCACTGAGAATATTATAACATCAATGAGATCTCCACTTAGAGGTATATATATAGCTATACCAAAACCTTCATCTTTGTTAGGATCATGACTGTTATCATGCTCACAAAAATGCTAAGGACATGTTGTGTCTAGGATATATATAATACACTGAGATCCTTTCTCTATCAGTAATTCCGAGATTATGATTGTATCTTTTTCTGTACTATGATTTTCACTGAGATTTTAGCCATGTTCCCTTGCACCGAGGTCAACTGCAACTATACCGAGATTGTATTACAATGACCCTGTAACTAGGACAAGATTGCAGTGAGATCACTGTACTTATCACCGAGATTTTGTACCTTCTTGTAACCATATGACATTGTAGACCTGTCTAATATTCTTGACTATAATCATCACCAAGGTTGTACCTTTCTGCACGTCCGAAGTTACAGAGGAATCTAAAATTATGTCTTCTCCTTTTTTGTGCAGACCCTGACTGGGTATGTATGGTGGTTTTCCCCTATATTTGAGCCGACAAGTCCACCAAAGAAATGTGTCTCCATATGTGAGTTTACTTCATGATAATATTCATTTTGAGTCCAACTTAATTGTTCTCTTCATCATTTTGCTTGTAGTCTTCTTCACTAGAGGACGGTGCTTGTCTTGGAGGGCTACTTGACACTAGGTTGACCCATATTCATGCTCAAGAAGAGATATTTAACATGACTTTGATCCTTTGACTTTCCTAGACATATGAATGACCAAGAAACTCATTCAAATAATATACAAAAATAATATTTCTTTTTCTTGTCAAGTACAAAGATCAAAATTACACTTACAAATATGGAACCTAGTTACACTTTTGTTCAACACCAAGCTCCCCAAGATGAAAAAATTACTTTTTATTAATGAGAATTACAAAGAAAAAGAATCCTTTTGACAGACCAAAAGGCTCTTCTTCTCCCAATGAGCTTTACAATAAGAGGTATCTTTACAAATGTCTCCTCAATAATCAAATAGGTCCACCTATGATTACAATTTGAAAAACACTTCAAAAGAGTAGATCAGATCCTCCTTAGCTCACACTCTCCAAATAGAGATGATTTGACAACCAAGCTTGCTCACTGTTTAGGAGACAAGAGCCTTTGAAAATCTAAAATCCTAGCTCAAGAATGAGTAATGAATCTCTGCAAGAGTGATGGCTTGAAACCAGTGAAGACCCTCCTACAACAACCAAATATTAGTAGCTAAATAAATTCACACTGGATAATAAAGATTCCCTCAAAGAAAATTGTGTTTAGGTCAGCAGGGATATTGTATCCTCTTTAATATGGCTCAGAATTTCTCCAAGGATGTGACCTCAACTGCTTTTTATCTTTCAACAAAGTGATGACATTCATAGCAGAGATCATTCTAGTGAAACTTTCTTTTGTTAAATATGTTGAATATCAGCCTTACAAGATGCTCAAAATGTCAATGATTATTATTCCTACAAAACAGATATTAGATCTTTGCAAAATATCTTTATATCAGTGATCTAGAGACTCTCACAGCCAGGGATGAAACAAGCTAGAGACACCCAGGAGAGAACCTGCTACCAACTCCAAAGATGAACTCAGAATTGAGTTAAATTTTAATTAAATGTTAAGTTTTCAAGGCTTGAAATACTTTAGAATATTTTTTCAAATAATCAAGTGACCTCAGACCTTAGAGGCCTCTCGCAATAGGTAAAATAATGGGTCTTTAGGCTCACAATAAGGGTAAAAAATAGTGTAGTTTCCTCTAAGAAATTACAATGTAAACCCAACTTCAAAACCTGACAAATGTTTGCCTTAAAAATTACGATAGAAAGCCTTCTAAAATTTTGGTCAGTTTATGCCAATAAAACAGGGTTGGTATATCAGATCCAATGCCAAAATCATATGTATAAATCCTCAAAAATATTGTTGAAAAACACCTGCAATGATCAAATTTGGAAAGTAATGAAATATGGAAATGAAATGATGTCCTAGAGGCTGAAAAAGGTCTCAAAAAATATTCAAAGTGACAAGACTAATGTTCAAACCCCTATGGATGTTAAAACAAATCCTCTGAGGTAAGTGACTATGACAGAAAAACCTTCAGACTATCAAAACTATCAATTTTGAATACATTAAACTCCTAACACATCATACTCAAAATATAGGACAGAAGTACAAAGTTGAACTCTCAAACATGCAGCCTACCATTCATTAAATCTAGAAAACCAATACACTACTAAAGCTCAAAAATACCTTGCTATTCACTAGCACATAGTTCAATCTCACACTCACAAAATTTGCAAAAATATTCACCTCCACTCCACCTTCTTTACAGATAAGGAAGGCTAGAGGAGGAGACAAAAGTAGCCCATCCCTATGGGCTCAAAAAGTAAAACCCCAACCTAATTCTATCTAGGGAAGTGTGCCCTCCTTTAACTAGAAGTTTCTCTAGCTCATACGCTTGAGCTAACTTTTAAAATAAGCTCATTGAAAGGCCTATTTATAAATCTGGAAGTCAAACTCCAAAAGAAGAAAAGCATCCTTATAAAATTGGAATGTTAAGTCTGGCATAGTAATTATAAAACTGGAAGTGGATGAGACTAATGCATGCATGCCGGAGGCATGCATGTGCCCTCTCAATCTTTCTCCTACATATCTACAGTGCATTATGCCAGACAACTTAGTGAATTGCACCCTCATTCTCCTCATTTACACCCTCATCATGATTGTACAACAACATTGCATAGGAATCCATACTACAACACGGAATTTGTGCACTTATAAAAAGGATTTTGACCACTTATGAACAATCTAATCTTAGAAGGAAACTGCCTAGATTGGTGGCCCATGACACTTTCAAAATTTGGGCCAGTATTTCAACTAGTTGAACCCCAAGAAGTGTGCTTCCTGGGGTATTTCTAACCTAGGATATAGGCATGTTATTCTAGTGAAATTTCAGGTTCAAAGTATTATTTCTAATCTAGGGGAATATTCTTCTACTGAAATTTCAAGCTCAATGTATTTCTAAGTTAGTCATGATATTTCCTTCTTTCAAAAATCTATGCATCTATGGTAGATAAAGGGAGAGTCAAAAGACTCATCTCCCATATCAGGAAAGGTCGAGAAAAGGACTGTAGACGATACACCCTCATTTCTCCTAAAACATTAAGTTTTACTTCCTCTTCACATCGAACTAATATGGTCCTAAAAAGGTCTTCACTGCTTGAGCTACTGTTGCAAAGGGTTCAACCCAGTAACATCGGGTTAGGATCTTCAAATCCATCTGAAATAAACAATTGAACCCCTACTAAGATGAAGTTAAGACCTTAATACCTGCTTGAAAGGATCAACTCAACTCAATAAGACTAGCACAACCAAGGCCTTAACTGACTCAAAGATTGACACTCCATTAGAAAGGGTAATCATGACCTTATTGGATTGACTTCCCTGAGAATATTTCAGGGGTTAATATTCACCATTTGGCTAGCTTTTACAAATTCATCCCAAAAAATTTTCCAATTCAAAACAAATATTGGCCCAAATGTCTATAGTATCAAATTATTTTGCCAACATTTTTCTATAAAATAGATAGAATCTTTAAAATATTAATGAAAATTACAAAATCCTTGCCGAATATCAATACTTCACACTTTTAGAAACATAAATATAAGCTAAACTTTATACACTTATGAGAAAATTATGATTCATTAAGAAATTGGCATGTGGTGATAGGAGACGGAGAAGCAAGTCTTTGTGATTGTTTCCTTTGCGAGAATGAAACATTGTTCGATGATGGTGTCACAAGCGACAGGAATTCAAAGCTCAAGGTATCAGAGCCAAGGGAAGATCCAAAATTTTCCCAATATTTTGGTACCATTCCTAATGGAATTTTTATACCTGCTAACTTAGAGATTTTCTAATACCATGAAAAACAAAATTTAGAGAATGACAGGGACATTTTTCACTTTGAAAATCATAACAGCTAAAGTAGAAAAAAATTTAGACCATCAAAACTATCAATTTTTAATACACTAAACTCCTAACACATCATACTGAAAATATAAGACCAACCTACAACCTACCTTTCATTAAATCTAGAAACCCAGTACATTAATAAAGCTCAAAAAATACCCCGCTAGTCCCTAGCACATAACTCAATCTCACACTCACAAATTTTGCAAAAATATTCACCTCCACCCCACCTTATTTATATATGAGGAAGGCTAGATGAGGAGACAAAAGTAGCCCATTCCTTTCGGCACCAAAATTAAAACCCCAACCTAATTCTATCTAGGGAAGTGTGCCCTCCTTTAACTGGAAGTTTCTCTAGCTCATGTGCTTGAGCTAACTTTCAAAAAAAAAATCTCATTGAAAAACATATTTCTAAATCTGGAAGTAAAACTCCAAAAGAAGAAAAACATTTATTATAAATTTGGAATGCTAAATCTGGCACAGTAATTATAAAACTGGAAGTGGATGAGACTGATGCATGCATGCTGGAGGCATGCATGTGCCCTCTCAATCTTTCTCCTACATAACTGCAATGCAGTATGCCATACAACTTAGTGAATTGCACCCTCATTCTCCTCAGATACACCCTCATCATGACTATACAACAACCCTTCACAGGAATCCATACTACAACATGGAATTTGTGCACTTATAAAAAGGATTTTGACCACTTATGAACAATGAACCAATCTTAGAAGGAAACTGCCTAGATTGGTGAGCCATGACACTTTCAAAACTTGGGCCAGTATTTCAACTAGTTGAACCCCAAGAAGTGTGCTTCCTGGGGTATTTCTAACCTAGGATATGGGCATGTTCTTCTACTAAAATTTTAGGCTCAAAGTATTTCTAAGTTAGCCATGATCTTTTCTTCTTTCAAAAATCTACGCATCTATGGTAGATAAAGGGAGAGTCAAAAGACTCATCTCCCAAATCAGGAAAGGTTGAGAAAGTGATTGTAGAAGATACACCCTTACTTCTACTAAAACCTTAAGTTTTACTTCCTCTTCACATTGAACTAATAAGGTCCTAAAAAGGTATTCACTGCTTGAGATACTGCAGCAAAGGGTTCAACCCAGTAACATCGGGTTAGGATCTTCAAAGCCATCTGAAATAAACAACCAAACCCCTAGTAAGACGGAGTTAAGACCTTACCACCTACTTGAAAGGACCAACTCAACTCAATAACACTGACACAACTAGGTCCTTAACTGACTTAAAGATTGACCCTCCATTAGAAAGGGTTAATCATGACCTTATTGGATTAACTTCCTTGAGAAAATCTCAAGGGTTAATATTCACCATTTGGCTAGCTTTTACAAATTCATCCCAAAAAATTAGCCAATTCAAAACAAATATTGGCCCAAATGTCTATAGTATCAAATTATTTTGCCTACACTTTTCTATAAAAAAGACAGAATCTTTAAAATATTAATGAAAATTACAAAATCCTTGCAGAATATCAATACTTCACACTTTGAGAAACAGAAAGATAAGCTAAACTTTTACAATTTGAAGCAAATTATGATTCATTAAAAAAAATTCCATCTTGCGCAAGGCCTTACCAAAGCTATGATCATGCAATCTGGTTTTGATTCCTTAGTCTGCCAAGATTTCAACATATTTCGTCCTGAAGTAGGAATGGGGAAATAGGACCAGCATTATCCATACCCAATGGAAGCTAAACTACTCCCTGATTAATTTGAAAAACTCTAGTTTCTGACAACAAAGAATGGTTATCGATTCAATGCAGATCGAACTTGAATTGTTGTCCCAAGGAACAAAAACTTGAAGTATTCTCAACCTTGATTGTCAAGTTGGGCTATTATTGTGATGTGACTGGTGAGGAGGCCAGCCCATTACAAGTCGATGTTCTAATGGATCTTGACTACTTTGCAGCAAAGATGATGTCTCAGTGGAAGTATCTCTAAATTTCAAGACAAAATACCTGATTACAGAAGAGAAGATGGATGGTTCTCTTTAAACTCCTACATTAAGAAAAATATCATTATCATAAATCCTTTATCTTTACATGTTAAGGAAAACACTAAAAAAGAAACAATGAAAAAAGAAAATGGGTAATAATTTGTCATCAAACTAATTAGATCAAAAAAGAGAGCAGGGAGAAAGGAAGCATACCCTTCTAGGAGGTTGTCTCTCCTTCTCACTCATAATAGGTCTATCCACATGAGACAACGGTTCATGCATATGCCAATCACTGTTAGGAGTCTCTCTCTCTAAGCTTGACCACTTCTTTGGGTCACCAGGAAAAAAATCATCTTTCCTTGAGTTATCACTTCCTCTTCCATGATTTTCCAATCTTGGGATCATATCTTCCCATAAGTATTCTTCTTCCTCATAATTTCGCCAACTTCTAGACACCATTCTATTTCCTATTATATCAATTTCCTGAGGTGGTTGTACAAGTGAAAGTAGTCCACACAGAGATCTCTCACCCCTGTAATTTCCATAAATGTCAAGTTCAAAGCACGAATTGTTAAAATAAATATCAAGCTTCACAATAGAGCACTTCATCATAAGAAATAGAGTAATAAAAAAACATTCAAATAATGCGGGAATGAAATTAGAATTCTTTCCTTAACTAATGTTAAATGGCATTGACAACCAATATTTTTTCCTGATGCAACTTAAATTAAACAAATTTCAGATAACAAAAATTGCAAGTGGCATCCAACAACAAGCCTTGTTAAGCATGACGTAAATGATCCCTATGTTACACCAAGTTTTGATGATGGGGAGCTGGGGAGTTTTGAAGGAAATCATGGAAAATTCAATCCCCCATTGCAACAACAACACAATTCTAGATTTGGTTTATCTCTCATGCTGAAGGCTTGCTGCAAATGCCCATCTAATCACATCACCCAAACTCCTTCAGATTAGAAAAGAATATTGGAGAGCCATTTTAAAACAATCATGAAAGGATAAAGAAATATATTATCCAGACATCCTTTCATTGTCTTTGCCTACATGGTTTAGCAAAACATTAATTATCGAAATGGTGCACCTGAGGCCTCCCAAGGCCATAACAAGAACCCTTCAAGTCCTCAACATAATAGCTCCAGCATTAAGTCATACATTGAGATGTCCCAACAGCTCTAGCTCTATGTCAAAAGCTAAGATGTCCCAACTGGACAAAAATGAGAAACCATTGCATGAGATCCATAGACAATTGAAGATTCAATGAGGCAAGTTCTATGCCACCTGAACAACGTTAGACAAATATCATCTCAAAGTCAATATAAAACTATCACCAAATGGAGTTCCATCTAGACCACCCTAGGACAGATGAAGCATGACCACAATCCCTAATAAATTGCATTAAGTGGCGAGGACATATGAATTGAGCAGGTTCAAGTTTGGGCATGCATTACATAGATTGATAATGATAAGTTGTACCAAAGACAAGGTAGCAGTGCTCAAATAGATCAGAGGGAGATAAACATATATAGGAGGCCAACATAGATATTTTTAGAGGATGATAAGGTCATTGGAACTGTATTCCATATATAGGAACTGGCAGAGGCAATGTTTAACATATACGTGTAAGCAGTTGACATATAATGACAAATAAAAATAATGATGTGTAAGGTCCTAGTTGAAAGGATCAAACTGCAGCAAGATATTTTGATGTCTATAGATTCCATACAGCTACAGGTGTAGAATTTGGACAACAAGGTCAATCAACCCAAAAAATAAGTAGCTAATCGAGGCTCAAAATGTCTCGAGAAGAGGATAAACCAATGAATGCTAGTGATGTCACAATATATGATTAGGCATGCACAGTATTTTCTTTTTTTGATATACTTCTATTTCATAGTATAAATGATATCTAAACTAGTATAGTTATGATGGATAGAACAAACTCTGGTTATGAGAACAATTTGGAAGCTATTTATTTTAGTTTAGCATCTAAATTAAATAAATCAAACTTCAGCTATAACAAAATTTCGTAAGCTATGTTCTCTTGGACAAAAAGACTTGGTTAGTTTCCCTAGTACAAGAGTAGTAGACACATATGTATATTTTATCACCACTGGATTAATATACAATATCAAAAAGGAACTTGCACCCTTAAAAAATACAATAAATAAAAAATAGTCAAGCTAAAATTCTATAAAATATACTCTTATATTGTGGATCAAGGGACCATGACAGAAGACTAGAAGGCAGAGAAATAAGACCATCTCAAGAAGTAAGAAAATATGGCAAACTTGTCCACGTTTTTGCACATTTTAGTATGGATCATAGGCTCTCAAGTTCTAAGCGCATATTCTTTAGCTTCCCATCATACCAGAACCCACATAGAGGATCACGGCATTTTTCAGGGTACTACCTTTAGAAAAGGGCACAACGAGAACAATTGATACCATTTCATATCT